>CAUYPO010138784.1:0-18477 GCA_963574435.1 Cheirogaleus major | reverse complement strand
TGAGATACCAAGTTTGGTTCTGGAAGTATGGGTACTTCCTCAGAAACATATTTTAAAAGCTCCTTCCCAAGATATGTTACCTGCATATAATTAAGCACAGAATTTAAAAATAATATATTCTTTTTTTTTTTTTTTTTTTTTTAGACAGAGTCTCACTTGGTTGCCTGGGCTAGAGTGCCATGGCGTCAGCCTAGCTCACAACAACCTCAAACTCCTGGGCTCAAGCAATCCTCCTGCCTCAGCCTCCCGGGTAGCTGGGACTACAGGCATGAGCCACCATGCCCGGCTAATTTTTTTCTATATATATACTTTAGTTGGCCAATTAATTTCTTTCTATTTATAGTAGAGACGGGGTCTCGCTCTTGCTCAGGCTGGTTTTGAACTTCTGATTTTGAGCAATCCACCCGTCTCAGCCTCCCAGAGTGCTAGGATTACAGGCGTGAGTTACCGAGGACTGCTGATAGAATTAACCCCACTTCCCACTTACATGTCTTGCAACGTGTGAGGAATTAAAATCAAGCCCATGTGATTATGGAAGCTTAGAAGTAAAAAAAAAAAAAAAAAAAAAAAAAATCAAGCCCGAATCAATTCAAATAAAATTGAGGGACAAAGGAATATGTTAAATGAAACCATGGGGGATGTAATTAGCAGAATCTAGATTCTAGGACAAATCACTCAGTTTATTCATCACAAAAATTACCAGTAAAAACAAGATGGAGGGGGTACTTCTAGAGTAAAAGAAACATAAGATTAAAAGAGACATATCCTTCTACAGAATGTATTTTAAGGTAATAAAGATCTAAAATAAAAGAAATAAATAAAACAAATTTAAAAAAGAGACATATTCTATATTATTTTATAAATCTCTCATTAGTACAAATCATTGATATATACTAATATATGTATCTATATATGTTTTAAAGAGTCCTTATTCTTTAAACTTATATATGGAAATATTTTCAGATAAATGCTGTATCTACGACTGGCTTCAGATACCTGGGGTGGGCATACATAGATAAACCAAGACTGGCCATGCAGACAGTAAATAAAGCTGGGTAAAAGGTATATTAAGTTCATTTTATATTTTTTCTACTTTTGTATGTTTGAAAATTTCCATAATAAAAAGTTGTCCCTCCTTAGGCTGAGAGGATGGCTTCCCAACGATTTCCTCACCTATCTTCCCCAGGCCGACCGCCTCCACTCTATGCTTCGGCCTCGGGTAACCGTGTGCTGCTTCTCTAGCCAAGGATGTGGTGCCTCCTTCACAGGATGGATCAAATGCTCCCTCCTCAGGGATGCCCGATAGCCAGCAAAAGCCAGGCTGGCTCTCCATGGTCCTCTATGTGGTACACAACCATCCACTGCAGCCACGCACCTCGCTGTACTTGTGTGCCTACACAGGCTGCGCTGCTGGTCTGGGAGGGCCTGCAGGCCTGCTGCAGGTACCAGTAGATGCTATGGAAACTAGCTGCCAACAGGACATAGCATTCATTACACATACACATCCCCCATTGCAAGGGTGAAATGGGACCAAAACTACCATAAAATCTTAAATTGGGACAAGACATGGAAGAAGCCACTACAGTGAACAACTGGCACATCACTCCCTTCCCTCCCCTGATGTCCTGGCTATCATCAGGGGGTATGTCTGTGTATCTGTGGGCAGCATTTTTGGAGTACTAACTGGGCTCCTGCTCTAAGCCTTTTATCCTGGTGGTAACTGCAAAATTTCTCTCTGTGCGTGTAAATGTGTGTGTTTGTGGGTGGGGAATGGACGTGCAATGCTGTTCAGTCTGCATCGTAG
Source organism: Cheirogaleus major (assembly GCA_963574435.1). Taxonomy (NCBI): domain Eukaryota; kingdom Metazoa; phylum Chordata; class Mammalia; order Primates; family Cheirogaleidae; genus Cheirogaleus; species Cheirogaleus major. The sequence continues at coordinate 16,673 of CAUYPO010138784.1, read as the reverse complement.
ACCAACTATTTTTAAGGTGCACATTTGTTTGTGGTGGCTTTATGGAGGGGCTGATGGAGGCTATGGAAGGAACAAAAGCACCTCAGTCTAGGCTGTGGCCAGCAGCTGTTTACCTTCATTTTCCCACCTGGAAACACTGCTCACAGTGGTTTCCTAATGCTCTCTGTTTTAGGAAGCCTCCTAAAATGAAAATGCTTTAAACAAAATTCACCCTAAAAAAAAATCTTGTTTGAAGTCATGTGTAGGCAGCATGGACAGATCACAGTAGATGATGAATCAATGATGACTATTTTCAGAGCTCTTATATATACTGCACAACATATATAAATAAATTTCTATGTCTCTCACATACAAGCAACCTAATTCCCTCAGAACCCCTGTTCACCTTGTTTCACCCAGGCCAAACCTGCAAGGAAAAGCCAGGGTCAGTGGCTACCTGAGCCCCACATAGGCTGGATCTTTATCACTTCATTTGAGCTGATCCCATGCCAGGTTGACTAATGTTTGGCAACCTACCAAGCTGGTCAAGCACACTCTATCTGAGTGCAAAGGATGTCATTTCTACTCAGGTCAGGAAGAGCCAGTGGTGAGATGACCAGGAAGGAGAGGCAGGAAGAGAGAGTTGTGTGGGGCAAGAATGCAAGCTTATGGCCGCATTCCTGACAACAGAACTGCTGGTGGGTGTCTGTAGGCCATGGGCAGAATGGCATGACCAGTGAGGGGAGCAGGAGGACAGAGTTTGAAAACGAAAAGGGTAAGTGCAGCAGGACTAGTCTAGTTCAGGACAGTAAGCAGAAAGAACCAAGTGAACACAAAAGAAACTAGGGCAGGATGGGCTCTCTAACTTGGGGGCTCGAAGGGAAGCAGTGAGGGCAGTGGCTGTGTGTGGCAGCTCCAGAACATGTCTCTGGCACAGACTTGAAGAGTGCCACTGTCACAGGACAAAAAGAAAATGCTCAGGGTGTTCTTTACACACAATGAGACTTTGTCCTGTTTCTTCCTAGAGCAGAACCTCCCTGTGAGCTGGAATCACCTGTGTCTTCAACATAGATCGTAGAGCTGGCACAGAATAGCTGCATGATAAAAAGAAGGATGTCTGGATGGAAGAGGGAAGGAGACAAAAAGACATGGAGGGAAAAGGGGCTAAAAAGGAGATGGGGGTGGGGACAAACAAGGAAGAGATTAGAAAATGAAAAAAAAAAAAAATGAGGAAAGGAGAGTAGAAAGGGAATGGGAAAAAGCATGGAGAGAAAAGGAGAAAGAGGCCAGGCAAAGTGGCTCACATCTGTAATCCCAGCACTTTGGGAGGCTTAGGTGGGAGGATAGTTTGAATCTAGGAGTTTGAGACCAGCTGGGCAATAGTGAGACCCCATTTCAACAAAAAATAGAGAAATTAGCTGGGCATGATGGCTTGTGCCTGTAGTCCCAGCTACTCAGGAAGCTGAGACAGGAGGATCATTTGAGCCCAGGAGTCTGAGGTTGCAGTGACCTATGATGATGCCACTGCATTTCTAGCCTGGGTAACAGAGGGAGACCCTGCCTCAAAAAGAAAAGAAAAAGAAAAGGAGAAAGAGGATAAAAAGAAAAAGATTAACATAGATGAAGAAGTAGAGAATGGGTGGGAGGAAAATGTTGATTAATTCTGATTTTATAATGACAAGTATTCAAGGATGGGCTTTGGAAAGATTACATGGGATGAAGACAGACATGTGCACCCCAGGAATGGATGTGAGAGAGGCAACAGGACTGCTGCTGATCGCTGCCCTCAGACCAGATCTCTGACACAGCTGGAGGAAAATCCAGAGTCTCCTGCCCATACGAGTGAAAACATACCCAGTGAGGACCAGGTGCAGTGGCTCATGCCGGTAATCCTAGCACTCCCGGAGGCTGAGGCGGGAGGATTGCTTGAGGCTAGGAGTTTGAGACCAGCCTGAGTGAGACCCCATCTCTACTAAAAATAGAAAAATAAACTGGGCATCGTAGTGCAGGCCTGTAGTCCCAGCTACTCGGGAGGCTGAGGCAGGAGGATCACCTGAGCCCAGGAGTTTGAGGTTGCCGTGAGCTATGACGACATCACTGCACTCTAGCCAGGGTAACAGAGCAAGATTCTGTCTTAAAAAACAATGACAACACAAAAACATACCAAGTGAGTGTCACCACGTTGTTTATGGGCTCACCAGAAACACCTGGTCTAAACACACTGGAGTATTGTGGTTTCCTCTCACTTAGCTAGACTGCTTCTTAGCAAATGCCCCTAGGACACTGTGGAGCTGGCCCTCTCCCCAGTATACCCCACAGTGGGTTTTGCCTCAGATGCCAGCTAGCCAGAGCTTATACTTACATTACCACCTCCAGGGACATGCTTAATATTGTCCTTGGAACCACACTTGGACTGAATATGGCTGTAGCTCACTTTTTTGGAGACTATCTGGACCTGGAGTGTTAGAGAACAGAAAAAACAACACAAAGGGAGAGGAATGGTTAGAACCAACACAGGGCAGGCAGTGAGTCCACACGTGATCACAATGACCAACAAGGAGTGTTGTTAAACCTCCACCCCCACCTTCAGCAGAATAAGTATGGAAAAGCACAGGAAAAGGAATTTGAAAGAGCAAGAAGGGGAGTGAAAACATTAACAGACCATACAAGGACAGAAGCAGATGCTGCACATGCACTGCATGGTGGTCATCACTGCTCCTGGGGGCTGGGCTGTGATTCACAAGGCCAGACAGCAGCAGGCCCAAGATGCCCAACCAGGCACAGCCCCACCTCCTTTCTTTGCTCCCTCCCTAAGAGCTAGGGCAGTGTCCCTGGCTCTGCTCTGCCAGAGTCCTGATATCTGGACCTGTCTCCGCCCAAGGAGGGCACTTCTTTTAATCTAGGGTTGCTAGATTGCTGGAGCCAGGCCCACTTTTAGAAGCAAAGGCTGTTCTGAGAAGCACTGGGCATCTCGCTAATAGGGCACAGATCTGATACTAAAACGAAGGGAAGGAAATTGCTCAGATATAGATACAAATAGATACAGAATCATGGACACCTGGGGAGCATAGGTCTCAGGTTCAGCAACTTCCACATGTAGCCCATTTGCCTCAAGGCTCAAGAAAGCACAATGTGACAGAGGTTTAGATCTAGCCTTATTTTTGATTCTTGATTCAAGGGTAAAACACCTTCTTGAATCCTCCAGATGCCTAATCCTGTGCCCTGTGAGATTCACATAAAAAGAGAACAGGCTGTAGGCAGGGCTGCAGTGATGCATAAGTTTGGGGGCACAATCACACTGTATTGTATGAGAATGGCTCCCATCGGAATTGAGAAACACAAGGGCCTTGGCTCTGAGAGTCTGGAACAAAGAATTCTTCTTGGACCTTCTCAAGAAGGGATAGTTGCCAGCTTCCTTCCTTCCTTTGCTTCAGAGTTGAGGGCTCTTTGTAAATGAGGCAGCCTCCAGACTGAAGAGTTCTCCACAGGGTACAGAAATCCACCTGGAGAAACTCCGACCCATACAGCTTGTTGAACCTTGTCATTTCTGGCCTTCTTCACAACTTTAATGACAAGTAATTGGTTAGCAAACCACTTCCTGATAAGTTCTGGTTTGAACCAGAGACCCACTAGGACCTCTCTAGTAGGCACCCTGAAGCCACAGCACAGCCTTCTTCACCAACTCCACTGTATCTATTCCTTGGTACTGAGACTTGCTGAGACTGCGCATCTTGGTCCCTAAGGAGTTGGAGCTGAGGCTTCTCTGGCAGCCCTTGGCCAGAGAGGCACACCTACGTGCCACAGTTAAGGAAGGAAAGTGTCCAAAAGCAGGCCAGGGAAGCCTGGTTCCAGGGTGTGGAGGCAAGGGGAAAGAACCTTTCAGCTTAGCTCTAACCTCCAGCTCATCCTGTCTGTCCTACACTAAGTAGATTTCTATTGGGGACAAGCATCCTACCTTTCAGTTAAACCAGGACAAATCGAAGCTATCTCCATACTCAGCAGCGTTATGAGTGGGGTATTTTAGTTCAAGTAAACGCACAGGGTCTCCAGGGTTCCAGGTGGCGGAAGATTACCACTGCCATATCTTCTTACTGAGGAAGAACCTGGGTATGCCGTTTGTGTGCATACCAGGTGGGTTTCACATCAAGGACAGTGTGAAGGAAGTGATTGAAAGTTTTTTGATCCATTTATCCAGCTGAATAAGTATTTCCCAAAGGGCTAATGGGCTCCTAACTCTGCTAACTTTCAGGGTTAATACAAAAATTTTCTGATGACTGAGTCACTAAGCACAGAGAAGGGAACATGGAGGAGAAGTAGAAACTAGTTAAGGACAGGAAAAAGTGCAATAGAAGGGAAAGTGACTCAGGCTGGAAGAAATACTCTACCATCTTTAACCTTCCAGAGGTAGGTCTAAATAAAACTCACTTTCCCAGCAGGTGGTTTCTGTGCACTTGCAATTGGGCCGGCTGTTTTTGTGACTGCATTAGATTCAGGCTTTCGAATTGGAGCAGCTGCCTCTGTTTTCTCTATTTTGGCCTGGATGGAGATAAAGGGAGTGCAAATTTCAAACCAAGAGGATAAGAGCTCCAATGCCAAGGAGGGAAGAGGGCTGTAGGGGATTCAAGTCCAGGCCAGGCCACCACGCAGAAGCAGGTCACCCTTAATCCCAGGAAAAAAACACAGATTTCCTAGGGTAGACCAAGCTGGAGATCCCTGAGTAGAGGACCACAGGGAAAGGAGCTGCAGACCAAAGTCTTGAGACATGAGGGAAGAGACCAAGGCACCATTTATGGAAAAATGGAGCTCTCGAAGGCTAAGAAGACCAAATCAGTGATCTCTTTTGAGTGTATGTTGGGGTTATCACTTTCCAATCACAATGCCCTCCCACTCAGAAACACCATGGCCATAGGGAGCCACTACTGATGATGGGAAATGTCACGTTCTTCAGGTATGTAGGAAAAGAAGCAATTCATTAGACAAGTTACTCACCCCCGCCCCCAAGACCTCCTGCAACTTCTGCACCACGAAAGAATAAGAGCAAAGAGAGGGAGAGATGGACCACCAGCACCACAGGCCAGGGCCTGGCTGGGTACACCAGAGCCACAACTGCTTATCAGTGAGGCCCTTACCCAGACTGATCCCAATTTGCCATCAGTGTCTTCCAACCATACCAGGATTCTGCCTCATTTTCTCCCACCTCAATTTTTTAGCTGCTCTAGATTGAAGCAATTTAAGTATTCTCCCCTGGATGGTGGTGGTTTAGTGCTAGCAAATGATGTAGGTGATTGAGACGGTACTACTCCAGGGACTCAAACATTCTTAGATGAACTTTTGCCACGTTTTTTTTCACACACTGAGCCTCCATGGTTGCTAACAATTAACAAATAATTCTGGGATTGATGCAACCAGAAAATCCTTACAGTGAAGTGCTGTCCCTGCCACGCCTTTCTCCACCCTACTAGTGTAGTCCTGTTGTTTAGGAAAGCCAGAGGATTATAGCACAACCCATCCTGGCCACAAGAGGACACCCTATCCTCTTTCAGGCAGACGCCACCCAAGTCATGGGTTGTGGAACTTAAGAGGTGATCCACCTTCTGTCTATCCTGACATTCACTATGCAAGGTAAGAACCATGAAAAATTGGGTTTATGTCAAGTATTTCTCATTCTCACCAAGTCTCTGAGGCCTCCTCTGTTTCTTTTGTAAAGTAGAAGAATCCTTTTATCTCTAAACAAAAATGTAAACCCAAACCCCAACATATATAACAGAAGCCCCTCTGATTGAGGTAGGAAGAACCAGCCCAGAGTTCAAGCCCACCCCTTCACTGCTGCTGGGCAAAGCCCACTATGGAGCCTAGGCTGAAGTTCCCTGATGCTGAATATAGTGTCTCAACAGCCCCCTTCTTTGGTGGGCCTGGTGGATGGGGTGGGGGAAGATGCAGGGGCCAGCAGAGCAAGGACCCCAAGTTCCTGGGACCTACCCGGCCTCCTCCAGGCTGATGCTTGATGTTTTCTGTGGAGCCAACCTTGGAGCGGACATTCTTCAGATCAGGAGCAGAAGCATTGGTGGCTAGGCGGCTCAGCCTGGGGGCACTGGAGCTGGGCTTGGCTGAGGTGGGCTTCTTGTCCATGGAAGCACTCATGGAGGGCCGGGAAGGCATGGGTGTAGGCTTGACTCGAGCAGGAGCCACCCCTGTTGGAGGAGCTGTCCCACTGACAGTGGTGTTTTTCTTCACGGAACTGGTGGAGGTGCTCTTTGAGCGACTCAAGTCAGCTGCAAAGGTAGGAGTGAGAGATAACAACGGTTCAGCGGGAGAGAGAAAAAAGGAGACTTTAAGCCATGAAAGAGGCAGGGGTTTAAGTTAGAGTTCTACAAAGTGGTGGATGGAGTATTACCTGGTGCAGACTTTGCAGTCATCTTCTTAATTTCTGCAGGTTTTCCCTCAGTCTTAATGGCTGCACAAACATATACTTATTAATACAACACTTAACAAACTGATCTATTGAATGGCACATCCAGTACTGAGATTCCTCATTATTTAACAATTACTGAATGTTTACTTTGAGCCAGGGCTTGTGCTAGTCTTTGGGAATAGAGTAGTAAATTAGAGAGCTATGTAAAGACTGTGCCCATATGTAGCATACAAGGCCAGGCACTGCATCTTCTTCCGCAAGCCATCCTCCCATCTAAGCCTCCTAAAGTGCTAGGATTACAAGAGTGAGCCACTGTGCCCGGCTGGCATCTTATTCTTCTCTAGAGTCCTGACAATGCTTTCTATGTGGCCTTGGAAGTAGGTTGTCAATACATGCCTATTCCTTATCATGTAAGCCCATGACCACAATGTGCTGGGTGCTGTGGAGTCACCAAGAAAGGAACAGTGAATTCTACCCAGGAATTCACGAGAGTCCCCGCCATTTAAGATTTTTCTGAATACACACAACTGCTAAGCTTACCCGGAGATCAAGGCTCGTTAAGTATTAGGCCCACCAGGCTGCCACTATTTCATGTACCTCACTAAGGACTAGTGTGTGAGCAGGTCTGCACAGCTGTCTGTGATGTCAGCTAGCGCTATGGCTAGGCCAAAGCCAAGGCTCCATTCTCCTCCCTACTAGTTTCATGGGAGGGAAGAATAGGCACTACTCACCAGTGGGCCTCTTGGGCAGGGATGTAGGGGGGCTCCTACTGCTTGGCCCAGCTGAGGCAAGAGCAGCAGCTGTTGTGGCTTTCGGAACAGTCTGGGTGCTCTTGGAACCAGGTCTGACGGCTGGGGCAGAAGCCGGCTTGGATGGTGAGGCCCGCTTCTCAGGAACCTTTGCTTCTGTGACAGGCTGGAAATAGAAAATTGGGAGTAAGAGTTTCAGGTCAGTAATAGCCCTAGGAAGTCAAGTCACAAGATGGTTCTATATAAGCATGCAACAGAGAGCAGGAGGTACTGTGGGTTGGCAGCTACTGATGGGAAAATATATATGGCTCTAAGATCTCCATATAAAGCGAGGAACTGGCCATGTAGGCGTGCTATGTGATCTGAGATCAGGAAACAGGGACTCAAATGACCTTGATTCAACCTGAGCCAGTAAGAACAGCCCTGAAAAGTATATCACAACAGCCTATGTTTGCCTCAGGATCTACAATATTAAATGATAATATCTTTAATGTAATAAAATCTAATGTATTAAATACTTGACAAAAGAGTAAATAAACATATAAACAAAACAAAACCTAAACATTATATTCAGTCAAATACAGCCATTGTTTTGGTTAACATGTACCTAGAGAGTGCTGAACAGGACCGGGCTGCAGATGGAGAAGCCACTGGCCAAATCCAGGTCAGAAGCCTGAGCTCCAGCCCTAATCCGTCCCCTACTCGCAGTGTGTTCTTGGACAAATCACAGAGCCTCTTTGAGCTTTAGTTCCTCATCTGGATAAAGGCGATTATAATAGAGCGTCACTAAAGACCAGCTTTGATAATATATGAAGTTAAAGAATAGAGGAGAGAGGTCTCTGGTAGCACAGAGATGGTAAGAAGGGGCAGCCCTGACCAATAGTGGGAATGAGAAGCACTGATATCACAGCTATGATCTGAGAGCAAAAGGGGAAAAGTCTCTCAAGTGTAGATGGCATGACATCTGGGTCACTCTAGTTTCTCTTACATGGAGGCTGGGAACGCCATCAATAGAGAGGAAGGGAAGGAATCAATTTAGCCTGGTTTCTACAGGAATAGGGAATGAAGATATTATTTTGATAAGCAAAATGTACCACATTACTCATGAGAGTAAGCTAAACCAGACACAGTGGGCCCAACTCTTTCCTCTATGAAAAACAGCCACACAGAGGGCAATATGTTCATAGAGACAAGCAGGATGTTTACATGGAAAACCACCTAAGGAGATGGAATCCAATCAAATAAAGTCTAACTCTGTAAATGCATGGTAATGACTACTTCCACAAATAGAGACCCCTAAGGTTGGAATCAGGGGAAATGGTCCTGCTACTAGCTCTGTCAGGAACATGTTTTAGGCTTTTGTACAAGAAAGGGTTCCTCTCTTATGGCTCTAGAATTTGAGGACTAAACCAGATGCTCTCTGTGGTCTCCTGTAAAATTTCAATACTATGACTATGATTCAGAATAATCTAGTGTAGTCATACTATTTTGCTACTAAGGGTAATAAGGATAAAGCAAGTTAGAAAATAGTACTTGGGATAGAAACCTTTAAAGGATGTGACATCCTTCAAATGGATCTTGGCCTCAGCAAACTGCAGAACCAGCCTGGCCTTATAACTGGAGTTATTGTGTTGTTTCTCAATTTATATTTTCTCCTCTGCCAGAGTCACAGATCTACTTATTTTTTTTCTGAATAGGTTGTTCTCTCTTTATTTGTTCCTATAAATCTTTCTACCAAAATAGGATAAAAATAATCTTGTTAGACTTTAGTTTTTAATCTCACAAAATGTTTCCATCTGTTTATTATCGAAAAGAGACAACATTAATAATTATAATGCAGATATCACTTATTTAGGTCAGCTATATCTCAAAATGCTATCTAAAAGCTGCATGGGAAAAAGCCATAAAAGAAGAGCACTGACAGAGGCCCTGAGCATCAGCCTGACAGTCAGACCCAGGCTCAAATACTGGCTCTGCCACTTAGCAGCACTTGACTTTAGAAAAATTATTTAACTGAGTTTAAGCTTCTTTATTTACAAAATGAAGATACCGAGAAAGAGTATTAAATGAATTAATGTATATTAAGTAATTAGTACAGTATACTTCATTTTAATTATTATTATGGAGTGAAATTTCACTAGACACCTCCTTTCCTCCCTACACCCTCCTGTCTCAGCTGCTGTTGAATGAACTACAGGGAGGATCTGCAGCCACGGCTCCAGTCACCTTCTCTCTGTCCTCTTATTCAAATAAGTTGGGTTTTTTGTTGTTATTTTTGCAGCAACTGCAGCCTGACAATCAAATAAGTTGTTTTCTAAAGATCAAGAAAAGCAGCCAACTGGGTAAATGAGGATCAGAGAGAAAGCATTACAAGATTTTATCATTACTACTCTATGATTAGATTTCTCAGTTTCTTGGCCAGGGTTTCAACCTAGACTACAATTCTTAGGTTCTAACAGTTTTCTTTACAATATTAAATTAAAAACTGACATTTTGACATGAGAATCTATTTCCCACTGTGAATTTAAAGAGTACCACCAGGCTGACCTAAAAGCCATTCTCAAATAAAAAAGATGTTAAGGAAGGCAGCCACAGCCTTCACACCCTCTCTTCCTGGAACAAATTTGTAAAGCTAATGCTGCTCCAAATGTAACCAGTTTCTGGGCAATACAGAAAGTGAGGATGACCTGGAAAACTGGAAAACTTCAAGAGTAGCTCAGTGGAGGTAAGCAAAGTAAGATATCACATGATGCTGGAACATGTAAGATAAGCTGGAAGAGCTACTGATATTGCAAAAGTAACAGGTAAAATTCACTTCTGCAGGATGATTAAAGAAAAAGACAAATAACTGCATTTGATGTGAGAATTACACAAAAAAAGAATATTTGATTAGTATATGGAATAGAAAAAAATGGGTTAACAAGTGCTTAAATAGGCAAAGAGTACAGAGTAGTTGAAAGAAAGGAGGAGGAATCAAAGTTGATGGAATATTGCCTCCAACCAGAGCAGGGAAAGGGCTTCAAAATGTTATGGCTACATCACTGGGTCCCTAATCTGATTTTCAAATCTCCCTTCCCCACCTTTCCCCTTCCTTTTCCCAATTCCACCAGCCTGATTCCAGTGTCTGTTGCAACAAGAGCCTATCTGACATTCAGAGGGGAAAACTATTCCGTGGCACAGTAGTTAGGTGACTACTTACCTTTGGTTTTACATCTCGTGAAGGTAAGGTGGAAGGCCGGGCAGTGGTGGCAGCAGGGCGTTTGGGTGGGGCAGCTGGTACTGAGCCTGATGCAAGGCTCATGGGTTTTTTATTCGACCCACCAAGGGTGGTGGGAGCTGGCTGCTTAGGGAGAGAAGTGGGCTGTGTTTTGGCTTTCGATGTTGAAGTCTTTGCAGGCTGAGAAGTGGCCAGAGGCTTTAGGTTGATTGTTGTTTTTTTTATTTTATTTTTTTTATTTTTTAAAGGCCAACATCAAACACACAGACAAGAATAAAAACAAATTAAAAAAAGTATAAATTGTACAATTCAAAGTAAAATTATAAGCAATGAGGATTGATGCAACTGAAAATCAGCATTCCTTTCTTCTGAGCTCAGTAAATACAATGACAACAGGATAGAGATTTAAAAAAAGAATTGGGAATTGTTTCTTAATGACAATGCCACAAATTCCAAGAGTCTGGCACTAGAAGATTTAAATCCAGTAAAACAATTAACTAACTTTTAACAATTAACTATTAATTCAAATTAATAGTTAATTCTATTAATAGAGAATTCTATTAATGTAGAATTGTTGGGTGCAAATAATTCTATAAAGAAAATTATCAGGAGGTGATTAAGCCATTATTATCTGTATCTTGATGGCATAACATTGGCCATATCCTACAGTGTGGCGTTCACATTTTGCAATAAGCATCAGTAAGTATCTGAAGCTATGATCCATCTTAAAATTCTGCATTCTCTTTATCTATCTATCTATCTATCTATCTATCTATTTATTTAGTAATTTAGAGACAGAGTCTCACTCTGTTGCCCAGGCCAGAGTGCCATGGCGTCAGCCTAGCTCACAGCAACCTCAAACTCCTGGGCTCAAGCGATCCTCCTGCCTCGGTCTCCCAAGTAGCTGGGACTACAGGCATGCGCCACCATGTCCAGCTAATTTTTTCCATATTTTTAGTTGTGAAGCTAATTTCTTTCTATTTTTAGTAGAAATGGAGTCTCACTCTTGCTCAGGCTGGTCTCGAACTCCTGAGCTCAAATGATCCTCCGGCCTCAGCCTGCCAGAGTGTTAGGATTACAGGCGTGAGCCATTGCACCCGGCCTGCATTCTCTTTTTATGAATGGAGATTTCACAATCTATTTCAGAATACTTCTGAAATCATCCTGTTGGTTGTTATTAAGGGAGGCAGAAACAACTTCTATAGGACATTTTTACAGACATAGAGCAGGGTCAAGGACAGCAATTTTAAAGTTTGGTTTAGGCCACTATGGTAAAATGGGAACGTAAAATATTTTCTAAACACATCCAAATGTGAGGAAGGACTCATGATAGCTCAGAAAAAAGAATTTTGTTCACAATTCAAGCAATAATAGCAGAAGATACTATATTTAAAAGTTATAGCAGTAGAAGATAACCACCATTCTGGTACCTACCTTTGTTTTCTTCTCTGGGCTTGGTGGGAGCTCCTTGTTTGGTGGGGTGGTGATGTCATTTCCGGTCACACTCACAGCAGGCTGTCCTTCTTCGACCCTGGCTATTCCTAAGGGGAGGGAGGTGGGAATTATAATAAACAAATGCTTTTCACACCCATTTTGAAAATGGAAGGCTTAGCAAAGACAAACCACTAACTAGCATTACATTCTGGAAAAAACCCCACAAGGCTGTGCTGCTGAAATGTGGACAAGTCTCCCAAGTTCTCATTGTGAGGAGGATAGTTTTAGATTCTACAGATTCAGGGATCTTGTCCCTGTGGAGAACCAATCTAAGTGGGATTAGCAAAAATGATCAGTGGAAAGAAATGGCCCTTAAAGTTTGGTTTCCCTTCCCTGGAGACCAGCAAAGGGGTTCTGTCTCCCAGCCACTAGCTCCTGGAGCATATGGGACAAAAACCTCTTCTACCAGAGTCTATCTCTTGGGATAAAGGTTGCGGAGAGATGGGGTAAGAGCCAGATGATCATTCAATGTCCTCCCTTTCCCTCCTTTTCCTGTATAGAGGACGTAAGATTAACTTGATCTAGTTCTAGCAGTGACCCAGATTTCCAACAAGGCCAAGGAGACCCATGGAACCAGACCCATGGCCAGAAATAAAGTCTACTGCCTAAAGTAGTATAGCCTCCTCTCTGTAGAGAGGTTACTCCAGATTTCAAAAGGACTACACTTGAAAGCATGAAAAACCATGAAATTTATAACCTTGGTGAGGGGAAGGCCTTCATAACTAGCACGAAGTCTAGCAACTGCAAAAGATAAGTTTGGCTAAAGAAAAATAAAAAACTATAAAAGTCAAAACTCAAATGACAAACAGAATATTTGAACCTCATATCAAAGACAAAGAGTTTATTCCCACAAATTAATAACTCCTAAAAAAGCCAGCAATCCACTAGAAAAATGACCAAAAGAACATGAGAACAGTTTATAGAAAAAGAAATAAAAATGTCTTTTAAAAATATGAAAATGTCTAATCTTAAGTAAAATAGAAAGTAAAAATTAAAACCACACCAAAATGCCATCTTAAAACTAACATATTTTCAAAAGTTCTAAAATTTGAAAATAACTGTTGGGGACAATATGGGGACATACACTAGGTAGGTGTGCGAACTGGTACAACCAATAGGCAGGGCAGCCTGGTAGTATCTCTGAAAGTAACAGGTGCTAATAAAATATAGTCCAGAGATCCAATTCTAGAAATTTATCTTAGAGGTATATTTGCACACCAGCAAAATGGTCAGCGTGAAAGGTTTTTCACCAGAGAATTGTTTCTGAACGCAAAATACTGAAACAACTCAGAAGTCTGTTAATAGAAAACTGGTTAAAATAATAATGCAGAAGTATCAATGTAATCTTTAAATCTGAAAAAAAAAAAGCACGAAGAAACTTTTATGACTGATAAGGAATGATCTATATTAAGCGAGTAAAAAAAAGCAAACCATATATATAACATGAAACTATTTGTCTAGAAAAGGAATGGGGGAAATATACTACTGCAAATACACTTATATATGCATTTTATTTGAGACTAGGTCTCTTGCCCGGGCTAGAGTGCCGTGATGTCAGCTTAGCTCACAGCAACCTCCAATTCCTGGGCTCAAGCAATCTTTCTACCTCAGCTTCCCGAGTAGCTGGGACTACAGGCATGCGCCACCACGCCCAGCTAATTTTTTCTATATATTTTTAGTTGTCCAGCTAATTTCTTTCTATATTTAGTAGAGATGAGGTCTTGCTCTTGCTCAGGCTGGTGTTGAACTCCTGAGCTCAAACGATTCACCCGCCTCAGCCTCGCAGAGTGCTAGGACTACAGGCGTGAGCCACCACGCCCGGCCTATATACACATTTTTAAAGAACCTTTGGAAGGATCATAATTAATGATTTAACATGACAGTGTTTGTGGAGGGGGAAGGATGAGACACAATCTGGGATGTTATGAAGCTTAAAACATTTTTTGAGAAATAATTAAACAGATTCACAAGAAGTTGCAAAAAAACATACAGGAAAGATCCCTTGTACCCTTTCACCCAGCCTCTCCCAATGTTGACATCTTACATAACTATAGTACACTATCAAAACCAGGAAACTGAGACAATCCACACAACTTACTCAGATGTTTCCAGTTTTACATGTATTAATACTTGTGTGTATAATTCTATACAATTTTATCTCATGTGTAGCTTTGTGTAACTACCCTCAACAATCAAGACACACAACTATCCCATTACCACAGGGCTCCCTCATGTTACCCCTTTATGGCCACACCTACCCCCCCCCTTTCTAATCCCTAAATCTTTAGCAACTACTAATACGTTCTCCATCTCTATAATAACTTCCAGCACTATGTTCTGTAAGAGTGATGTGAGCAGACATCCTTGCCTGTTTCCAGTCTTAGGGGTAAAGCACTCAGTCTCTCGCCATTAAGTATGATTTTAGCTGTAGGCTTTCTATAAATGCTCTTTATCAAGTTGAGTATTCCTGTATTCCTAGTTTGCTGAGAATTTTATATTGAATGGTGTTGGATTTTGTTTAATACTTTTCTGCTTATGATTTTTCTTCTTCAGACTTTGATGTGGTAGATTACTTTTATTCATTTTATTTTGATTAATGAACAACCTTGCATATCTGAAATAAATCCCACTTGGTCACTGTTCATAATTCTTTTCATCATTTTACTGGATGATACTTGCTAATTGTTTTTTTTAGGAATTCTTGCATCTAAGTTTATGAGAGATATCGGTCTAAAGTTTTGTATTTTTAATTTTTTTGGCATTATCTTTGTCTGGTTTTGGCATAAGGATAATACTGACCTTATAAAATTGAGTTATAAAGTATTCCCTCCTCTTCCATTTTCTGGAAAGGAGTGTGTGAAATTTTTCTTCAAATGTATGGTAAAATTTTCCAGTGAAATCATCTGGGCTGAAGATTTCGTTTTCAGGAGCTTTTAAATTATAAATTCAATTTCTTTAATAGTTATCCAGGTTACCTAGTTCATCTTGGCTCAGTTTTGGTAATCTGTGGTTTTTAAAAAATTAGCCCATTTCTTCTAAGTTGTTGAATTTGTGAGTGTAAAGTTGCTTCTAGTATTCCCTATTATGCTTTTAATGGCTTTAGTGATATACTAATTTCATTCTTGTTATTTGTGTCCTCTTTTTTTATCTTGGTCAGTTTTGTTAAATGTTTATCGATTTTAATGATATATTTAAAAAACCAGTTTTTGGTTTAATTCATTTCTTTGCTATTTTCCTATTTACAATTTCACTGATGTCTGCTTGCTCTGAATTTTTTTTTCCTTTGAGACAGAGTCCTGCTCTGTTGCCCAGGCTAGAGTGCCGTGGCATCAGCCTGGCTCACAGCAACCTCAAACTCCAGGGCTCAGGCCATCCTCCTGTCTCAGCCTCCTCAGAAACTGGGGCTACAGGCATTTGCCACCACACCTGCCAAATTTTTTCTATTTTATTAGAGACAGGGTGTTGCTCTTGTTCAGGCTAGTCTCCAACTCCTGAACTCAAGCGATCTTCCCGCTTGGCCTTCGAGAGTGCTAGAATTATAGGTGTGAGCCACTGCGCCCAGCCCCTTGCCCTGGATTTATTTTGCTCTTTTTTTTCTAGTTTCTTTTCTCCTCCCTGCCCCTACTCAGACCACATCCTTTCCCTCTTCCTCCTCCAAAAAGAGAGAGAATTATCATCAATGGCAAACAGCAGCTGCAGCGAGGCAACACCAAGAGCTGGCTCCACGCTCAGGGGAGAACACTGTGCCTCCTCCTCATGGTTTCTACTTTCTTGATGTAGCAATTTAGATTACTGATTTGAGACTTTCCCTCTTTTCTAGTGTAAACATAATTCCCCACCTCAGCACTCTATAAGTGCATTCCACAAATTTTGATATGTTGTATTTTCATTTTCCTTCAGTTTGTGTTAAAATTTCCTTTGGTAATTCCTCTTTGACCCATGGATTATTTAGACGTATACTATTTAATGTCTAAGTGAAGATTTCCTTGTGGTCTTTCTGTTATTGGTTCCTAATTTGATCCCATTATAGACAGAGAATATATTCTGTATAATTTCAGTCTTTTAAATTTATTGAAGTTTGTTTTACGATACAGAAACCATCCTGGTGAATGTTCAATGAGTATTTGAAAAGAATAAGTATTCTTCCACCACTGGAGATCCCCCCAAGGTGGGGGAACCCAAAAAACAAAGAATGTGTATTCTGCTGTTGTTGTTGGGTGAAATTTTCTATAAATGTCTGTTAGATTTTGTTGTTAGATGGCACAGTTAAATTCTTTTATATCTTTACCAATATTCTGTCTAGTAGTTCCATCAATTGCTTGGAGTGGGATGTAGAAGTCCCCAACTATAATTGGCTTTGTCTATTTCTCCTTTCAGGTGTATCAGTTTTTGAATTTGTATCTCTGTTTTTTGGTGTGTATACATTTAGAATTGCTGTTTTCATAGTGGATTGATCCTTTATTCTTTTCTCTGGCATCTTTGTCTGATATTAATACAGCCACATCTTTAAAAAATATTAATGTTAACATATGTCTTTTTACATCTTTTTACTTTCAACCTACCTATTCCTTATATTTGACATACATTTCTTATAGATAGCATGTACTTGGGTCATTTTTTAAAAAGCTACTCTTCCAATCTTTGTCTTTCTTTTTTTTTTTTTGAGACAGAGTCTCACTCAGTTGCCCGGGCTAGAGTGAGTGCCGTGGTGTCAGCCTTGCTCACAGCAACCTCAAACTCCTGGGCTCGAGCAATCCTCCTGCCTCAGCCTCCCGAGTAGCTGGGACTACAGGCATGCGCCACCATGCCCGGCTCATTTTTT
>CAUYPO010138783.1:0-30272 GCA_963574435.1 Cheirogaleus major | reverse complement strand
TTTTTTGGAGGCTTCCTGACTCAGTTAGGCAATGCCCAAAGCAATGCCCAAGACATTGCCTGCAGCAGTGCTGTAACCAAAGCAGTACCTGCCAATTCCCTGTCTCAACAACAAGCTCATGGCAGTATGTGTAAACTCAGTGATTTAGTTCCAATGTAGAGAAATGGCTGGTGAATTCTTAGGTTTATCATATGCTGTGTTTTTTAAAAGCCCAGAATTTAAAGCATGCTTCAAAGGCTCATGAGAAAGTCAGAAGTTTTACCAATCCCTAGTGTATTAAATGTTCTTCATGCAATGTAAGATAAGACCTCAAATACGGTGGTTCCCTAATTACGCAGTTATCCTGATTACCACAGACGTAACTGGCTTTAAAAATTCAGATGGATTAGAGGTTAAATGTGAAAATCTTATCATTAAAAAGAGAGAGAGAAACACATGTTCAAACATCTTATATCTCCCAATGAGAAAAAATATTTTATCTAAAAGCATGAGAAGACATCACAAAAATAGTCAATAGTTTCGAGTATGGAAAAATGTAAATCTTCTCTATATCATAAAAGAAATAAAAAGGCACACAGCAACATGGAAAAATATTAAAAATGTGCTTGGCAATAGATTAGTAACCTTAAAACATAAAAGTCAATCAGGAAATCATTAATATTAATAATCATAATAGGTAAAAATTAGTAACTAAAACACTGAGACCCCAGTAGACAAATGGACAAAACAATGGAAAACTCAAAAGAAGAAATTCAAAGAACTAAAAACTATGTGAAAACAATGTTAACTTTCACTAGTAATTTTCAAAGATGCAAATTAAAACCAGGAGATGTTTTCTTTTGCCTGTCAGATTAGCAAAGATGTTTAAGACAATAATAGTCATTGTTAAGTGAGTAATGAAACAAGCTTCCACTCACTGCTGATAGTAGTGAGAGTGTATTCTTCTGGAAAGAAATTTTCCAATATGTAGTAAGAGCTTTAAATTTTTTTTAAAACCCTGTTATGCCCTAGTAATTCCAGGAATCTAGTCCAAGAAAGCATTGAAATTAGATGAAGATATAAGTACAAAATAATGATTATTGTACTATTTGCAGGAGCAAAACCCTTGAACTGCCTCAACTATTAGTATTAATATTGATATTATATTATATATTAATATAATAGTATTATATATAGTATAATATAATATAATAGTCTTATATATTAATATAATACTCCAATATTAGTATTAACTAAAGTATTGACACACAGTGGTATTCACACAGAGGTATATCTTGCAACTAGAAAAAATTATTAGTCTTGCAATGAGATTTTTTGTAATCAAATGGGAAAATGCTTATTACATAAATGTTCAGTAAAAAATACTGGTAAGATGGTATAATAGTTTTCATATGAAAACATACATAGAACAAAAGGTAGGAACAAATCTGCCAAATTTGAATATTTGAACATATATGTCAATACATGAATATTGGAGTTTCCCAAAGGCAATAGATTTGAGAGTAATTGTTTTGTTCTGATTCATATTTTTTGGTACTTTCCAGATATCTTTATAGTAAGCATTTATAACTAGAAGGGAAGGTTTTAAAAAGGCTTTGCAGAAAGAAACTTATACACACGAAATGGGCTTGGACTTCCATAGCATCTTTCTCACAGGATATGAAGTAAAGCCTACTGCCAAAATAATTTACAAATAAAGATTTACTTTGGAAAGATTGGGAACACAGACTTTTTTTTTTTTTTAGTATTCTGAGAACTTCTTTCTTCTTTTCTTAGAAACAACAGTAATAACAACAAAAACATAGTTAACCAAAATAGATCCTTCAGTTAACAATATTATTAATGTATTGTATTTCAGAGTGGAGTTTAAATTCAAATGGGAATGTTTTTCTCTTGTAGATGTCGTCTGCTGCTGAAAATGGAGATGCAGCACCTGGGAAACAAAACGAAGAAAAAACCTATAAAAAGGTACATGAGTGTTTTGTTTTCTTTCTTCAACTCAGAAAGAGGAACACTGTTTTATTATTTGGCTTGTTAATATTGTCATCAGCCTTTTCTTTTTCCAAAGCAGTTATAAGTTACTGTCTTAGTTTTTCCTGTTGCTGCTATAACTGATTACTACAAACTTAGTGCCCTAAACAACGCACATGACAAATGCACCGTGGTATAGTTCTGTAGGTCAGAAGTCTGGCATGGGTCCTGCTAGGCCAATATCCAGGTGTCTACAGAGATGCATTCCTTTTTGGAGGCTCTAGGGGAGAGTCCATTTCCTTGTCTTTTTCAGTTTCTAGAGACCACCTGTCATCCCAGTGTCATGGCTTCCTTCCATCCTAAAAACCAGCATGGCTGGTTGAGTCTTTCTTAGGCTGTATCACTCTGATACTTTAAAGGGACTGGGTGATTACACTGAGCCCTCCTGGGTAATTCAGGACAATTTATTTTATTAATATTTTAAGGTTAGCTGATTAGTAACCTTAATTTCCTCTGTAACCTATCCTTGTCGCTAGATAACATAACATATTCACAGGTCCCAGGGATTAGGGCATGGGCATCTTTGGGGCCATTTATCCACCTATCACAATTACTTTAATATGGAATATTGAGGGCAGGTAGTTATTTGAAGACTCTTATTATTCCTAAGAAGAAGGCTCTTAAAGGTGTGCAGTGTTCTTTTATAGTATATGAATCCTTTATTTGATTCACTACTTTCCACCAAAATTTTAAAGATTTTACCTTTGTATTTTAAAAAATTTTAAATGTGAAATGCTCCTCATCTCTCCCCCTTTTGTAAGCGTTTCAGATTTCATGTCTTTAGCCCATTTCCCGAAAATCTCTTTTCCAGATTTCTCAATGTATCTTGCCTTACCGTCCTTTGACTTTGATAAATTCTTAGCTCCTAACAACCAAGCTAATGTTCAGAAACATTTCTGGGTAAACTATATTCCCAAGCACTGCTATTCCTAATTATAAATTGACTATACATTTTAGCTTTTAAAAGTTCTTGCTCTTCTGCCCTCTTGGGAGTAGGAGGTTTGTGTATTGCAGCTTTATTATATTTTAACTCTTCCTTTTTCTTTTTCCTTTAATAGCTAGCTAGCAAGCAGTTCATTCATAAAGTACATGAACTGTCTGGTCTGACTCACATATTCAGGCCATGGAACTAGCATGATGTATTTCCTGTTCCCTTTTCTTGTGGGAGACTATGCCCTTTTTCCTGGTATATCTTTGTTATCTGACTTTCTAACTCAGCCAAACCTTGAAATATAAACAGGGAGGTTGTCATCCAAGGTGATGGTGTGGTTGGGGAAGAGTAGGGTAAAGATTCGAGAGCTCAGAAGTGTCACCTTAGATCTTATAAAATCTGTACATCTGGCCAAAGGCAACAATATGCTATTATTTATTTTTAGACACAAGTAGAAAACCAAATCCCATCTTGTTTACCCAAGACTCCATGTAAATTCAGTAGAGCACGAGACCAACATAGAGATGGTTAAATTGTCAGCCTGTTATTACCACAGATCAGTTTCAGGCAGCATTCTCAATCAGCATCAAGATGCACTGCAACTTTTGACTGAATTCTGACCTACAGGAGCTCCTTCGTGATGTAAAAGTTATAGGAAAAAATGTGACCATGACATCTTGGAGTTTGCTAAGTGTGCCCTGCCCAAGAATTTAGTAAAGTAGGTTGTCAATAATATTATAGGTATGAGTCTATGATTAATATCTCTAACAGGATATTTGACATAGCAATGTTGGGAAGGTTATAAAATCCAGAAATCAGATTCTGTGGTAGCAAATAATGCTGATAAATAAGAGAAGATGCAGGAAACTTAAAGGGACCAAAAAAATAAACAACAAAAAAAACATAAATTTTTTTAATGTGAGTTAGTATAGGTGTCTTTTTAATGATCTCTGATTTTAAAAGGAATATAAGCAATAGAGGGAGAGGTATGCAACCTCTCTAAAAAAGCACCGAAAAACCCCAGCACAGCACCTAGAACTTTAGCCCTCAATAAACATGGTGTTGATATGCACAGCAAGAAGAAGGGATCTATTAGAGAAAGTATTACTTTACTAACAAATAAAAGCTCAACTGAATTATTCAATTTAACTCTTCTCCATTAAGCAGACTGATCTTCAAACAGGAGAAGGTGTTAATGGCAGAGTTAGGAAGGCTGATAGTAAGAGTCACATTTGCTATTTCAAAAGTGTTTATCTCCAGGCCCAGATAAATCATTTCCCAGATTAAAGAACTTGAAGCTAGGGAAACCACTAAATGTGAGCTTTGAACATGTTTGAGAATGAGAAAATTGCCAAAAAGCAAGAAATAAACAATTAATGGTCCTATTATCAAAAATGAGAAAGAGGCACATTCTAGAAACCAGAATATAAGTGAGACATTGTTCCCTAGCATAATTTGAACATTGAAATTAAATATGTGGTTTATACACATTTAGAAAAGAAACATGTCTTTTTGTAAACCTGGAGAAATTTATAAGGATGTAATTTATGTCAAACTAACCACATTTCCTATTCTGAAAGAATCATTAAGTTATTCATAGAGAAGGAGAATGTTCAAATTTAATGAATCTTGACTTGAAAGCATCTGGAAGAATCTGCAGTATCCTTTCAGACAAGGTGGAATAGTATTGATTAAATATTATGTTTAGTACGCTTATACCTGATTGGACTAATGGTCTCAAAGACTGACAATTTTTCTTCCTATTCACTTAGTGTCTACACACGATGCATGTGTTGCCCTGTGTAGCTTGACATTGTCACCCAGACTTTAATGAAAGCATAAAAACTGTGCTTTGCAAATGCACAAATGACAAACTGGAAATGATAGCAAACAGACTAGATAAATGTCATCGAGGCCATCGTGCATTTCATTATGTCCCTTTAAAAATAACTTAAATTTCTTTCCTAGTCCTGAGGCCCTGACCGCGGGGTATGCACCTGTTTAAGAAGCTTTGATGACTCATTGTGTTTTTGCCAGTAACTGAAGCCAATCCATGCATCCCAGGTTAAGGATCCCCTGATCTACTGCCCTAGGAATGAGAAAGATACCAAAGGAGTTTATAAGCAACTTACAGTTGGGTGGGGGAGGCAAAACATGAATACAATTTTAGAACACTGTGGACTATAATGAGGTTTGTTCAAAAGAGGAGAAACCGATGTCAGTTAGAGTTAAGCAGCAGGCTTGGGCCTTCTGTGTTAAACCCCAGATTTACTGGGCAACTGCCAGCAACACTCATCGCCCTGAGTGCTATGATTTCCACGTGCTTTTAGGGAACACTCAGTGTTCATGGAACAATTTTATACTCTCTCTGTCTCAGTTATTCTCATGTGATTGTTTAGGCTGACTGCTTTTTGTTCTTACAGTTGACCATTTTCCTAATCCATTATCAGTTCTTGGCAAGCCTGGGAAGAAATAACTAAAATTGGTCCTTGAGGTTAATGTCTTCAGCTAATGGCTAAAATAGGAAGTTTGATTTTTAACTGCTTAAAACAAACATGCTTCCCATTAAGACAGGCATTAAAGGCTGCCTGACTGTATTTACAGAGTGTAGTATTTCCATTCTCAGTTAATTTATTGAGTGTCTTCCATGAGAGTTATAAATGCAGAAGCCTTCCGGGACTGGGCAGGTAAAAAGAGGGAAATGACCAGGGAGCCACGGTAACCAGGAGACACACGCCTCCTTTAAGGGTGGCGCTGACACTCAGTTCCAGACGATAGAGCTACGCAGGAAGGCTCACCCAGGGTTGCTAGATACTCTGATTTTTTTTAAGAAACCAGAAATAAGAATTTTGATGTGAAATCTAATTTTTAAATATCAGCAACTAACTCAAAAGTTTTAAAAATACACTGTGGACAAAACATCACACCTATGAACCATATCTGGCCCACAGGCAGTGGCCACTTTGCAACCTTTGACCCCCTTGTTGGTGTAAAAAAGTGAGCTAGCAAAGAGGAGGATGCAGAAGAAATGCACGTAGCAGCTTGTCTTTACTTCCTGTGACCTTACAATTTATTTGGGAGAAAAATATGTGGAAAAATTAAATAATGACCCAAATCAGCATTGAGTAAGTGCCAAGACAAGTGATATTTCATTTCATCATCTTGCAAGTCTTGACGAGCTTGAGGCTCATTACAGTCTTCTGGGGAAAGGGCCGTTTCCCAGGTTTGTTAGTTAGCAGAGCATTTTGCCGGGATAAAAATTTCACTTATGCCTCATTGCTTTTTGCCATGACAGCGAATCCCACTTTCTTAGTGACTGTGTCTTCAGATCTACCTTCTCATTTGTCTCGATGCTGGGGAGTCCGAGGAACACAGGCCCAGAACCGGGGTGAGCATGATTGCTGGAGGTACAGGAGAGGCTGGCCTGAACAAAGCTAGGTGTCAGTGTTTGGGGAAAGTAGCAGGCAACTTTGGAAGTATGGGCTGGCTCTAAATGACAGCTAGCCTGGGGTGCTGGTTTGGGGAGTTTGAATTTTATGTTCCAGGTCGGTGTTATCCAGTGGAACTTCCTACAAGGATGGAAATGTTCTGTAATCTGCGCTAGTGCTGGAGCCACAAGCTATGTGTGGCTGTTGGGCATTTGAAATGTGGCCAGTGTGTCCCGGACCTGAATTTTTCATCTTAATGTTAGTCAGATTTCAATTTCAATGAGCACACATGGCTGATGGCTACCATGTTAGACAGTAGTTGTAGGCGGTGAGGTGCCGTGACATTAGGGTAGTGACAGTATGCAATGACTGTGCAAACCTAGTGGCAGAGTGCATGTTGCACAGGGTCAGGAAAGATGATGCAAGGAGGCTTTTGTGTTAGTTGAGCAACGAAGTTGGGTGTAAAGTTGCATAGGAAAAGATGTGGGGAATATTTTTGAAAAGAAAATCACGGTGAAGACTGACCTGACCGTTTCCAATCAGGCTGACCGCCAGCATTTTTCTGCCAGTGATGGAACTAGAGAAGTCTGGGAAAGAGCATTGTGTTGTTTTTGGGTTTTGGTGGTTTGTTTAACAAGGTGAGAGACACAGAAGGAAGCAGGAGGCAGGGCATGAGTTGACTTGGAGGAGGACTGTTTAAACTCCAGTGAAATACTGATGTCAGAGATCCAAGTGTTCTCTGTTTTATATGTGAAGAAATAGCCCAGCCCACCCCTACCCTTCCAAAACGAACAGATGTCACAGTGGTTCGATGACATATGCCAGGTCACCTGGCAGTTCTTTGTCAGGGAGATGGTTAGAATCTCCAGCCAAATGCTATCCTCCTTTTGTGATTTGTCCATTGGAATAGACCAGAGTTTCCCAACTGCCTTGGCAGGGACAGACATGGAAATGTTCACAGCCATTCGCCTTCTCCCTGTCTCCCCCCTGCACTCTAAGGCTGTCATTCCAGGCTCTCGCCCTTCCCTCTTCTGCTTCTTTCTCCTTCCCAAGCCTGCCCATAACAGGCCTCCACTGGGAGATTCTGGTTTTGGTGACCGCAGGCTGCTGTGGAGGCAGAGGTCACCTGCCTGTGGCACCAACAGCCTGAACGCAGCGTGCTGCGCTCGTCTCTTTAGCGGATTTCCGCCACGGCGGGCACACGTGCTGACGGCACTCAGAAGGCTGCAGTAGGAAACCAACCAACCAGACTAGGACACCCACGGGGTGCTTGGCCCAAGTGGCCCAGATTTTTTCCATTTTGTTTTGTTTTATTTTTTAAGACCTCGGTTGTCACTTCATTCCAGTGTCTGAGACAGTTTTTTTATCAGTGGAAGTAGGCAGCGACGAGGGATGAAGGAATTATACCTGGCCCTGACCACATTTCAAGGAAAGAGGCCTTTTATTGCTTTTTAAACATGAGTAAGGTAATGGCTCAGAGACACTTTGATGTAAAAGGAAGCATTTATTTAAATACAAGCTCATTTATAAAAATGTCTCTGGGAAGACACAGGCAACTGGTAATATTGGCTGCCTCTGGAGAGAATTGGGTAGTGAGATCTTGAGTTGAGGGATTCTTCTCTGCATATGCCTTTTTATGCACATTTAATTGTAAACCATGTGACTGTATAACCTGTTCAAAAACTGAATAAATAACATTTCAGAATTTTGGAGGGGAGTTGGGGGCGGCATGTGTTCTATGCCCTGACCACTATTCTTTTCCTTCAGATTCTAGGAAGCCACCACTTCCGTAAAACAAGCAACCTTGTTTATGCTGAGCAGCAGTTGTCATGAATAGCAATTGTCACCATGATAATGAATGACCCTTTGGCATTCTAAGTGTTCTTCCTGATTCACTTTAATCCAAACAACCCAAACCCAGTGCTTCTCAACCAGGGAACATTTGGCAATGTCTAAGACATTTTTGGTTGTCACAACATGTGAGCTGGTGATATTGGTTCCTAGGATGATATATCTTTTTTTTTTTTTTTTTAAGAGATAGGGTCTCACTCTATTGCCCAGGCTAGAGTGCAGTGGCACCATCATAGCTCACTGCAACATCAAACTCCTGGGCTCAAGCGGTCTTCCTGCCTCAGACTCCTTAGTAGCTGGGACTACAGGCACACACCACCACATCCAGCTAATTTTTTTTTTTTTTTTTTTTAATTTTTTGTAGAGACGAGGTCTTGCTGTGTTACTCAGGCTGGTCTTGAACTCCTGGGCTCAAGCAATCCTCCCAACCTTAGCTTCCCAAAGTGCTGGGAGGCCAGGCGTGAACCACTGTGCCCGGCTGGGATACTGCATTTTATAATACACAGGACAGATCCCTAAAGCAAAGAATGATCTAAATGTTGTTAGAGCCAAGGCTGGAAAACCTTGCCCAAAAGAAACTGCCTTTTTAAGAGAAAGGTGGATGTGAGTCCAGCTCTTCTGGATACTAGTTTATAGGCATTTTTCCTAATCGGTCTGAATCTTAAAATGTTTCTCATTGATAAAATGTAATTAATACTTAACCTACCTGGCTCATAGTACTGTGAGGATCAAACAATTTAACAGATGTGAGCAAATCCTGGCAAAAGGAGAATACTAATGAGTGAAGTCACTGTTTTGATTAGCAAGAGCACACTGTCAGCCTCTGATTTCCAGATAGTTCTGTGAGGAGGGAGCTCTGGACTACTGGCGAGAAGGGTTCCGCAGCCTCCTGGTGCTGCTGTGGTCAGGTCTGGGGCATGGGAGGTGGGCTGTGAGTGCTGGGGCAGGATGCTGGGTCCTCCCAATGACAGAGGCATCGAAAATCAGAGAAAAAGATGTGCTCCTATTGGTAGACTGCTGCTGTGTTATAAAAATTAAGTGGCAAGGAGGTGAGCTGCATCACTTAGACAGGGAACATTTTTAAATAATTCCATTAGATGCAGAAGCATAGTAATCATATACCATTACCACGCACCCCCTGTGCAGATCAGCCCTCCAAACTCCTCAGCTTCCGTATAGTGTCACCTGTGCTTGTCTTCCTCCTCGCTAAGTACTAAAGCAAGTGATCTCAAATCTGCCTTTATGACTCTTAAGCAAGACATTACTGATAATTAAGTAAAGACAGTCGACAGCTTCAGATTAAAACCACTGAGCAAGCCAACTCTCTTATCAGTCTGTTGTTCTGAATGGTTCATTTTTAAGTGACCTCTTTCAACATTCCCTTTGGAGGGGGCGTCTGTATGTGAAGCTACCCAGGTTTGCTACACTTCGGGCCTTCTGATTAAGAGTGAGCACTCCATCTTTCGGTTCCTAATTCCAATAAATGTCACTTTGGTGTCCCTAAAACACTAACGATGGGGAGATAATATTCTAAACCCAAACCTGATTGCATGGCTTCCTTCAGGGGCAACAACCACCCAGTGATGTTGAGTTTGGTGCATGTGGCAGGCTAGGAGGCCGGGGCGTTCAGTGTTTCTGCAGCTAATTGGGCCATCTGAGCTGCGGTTCCTGCTCTCAGGGCACAATGATGATTTTGTTTTCTAATTAAAAAGCTTAACATAAGCAAGCGATCTGCATGCCTCCCTGCACAGCTTGGCTAACAGAGTTCTGGTCCGGCCAGCAAGCCCCTCATCCACCTTTATCACTGCCTCCTGCTCCTTTGCCTGAACACTTAACAGAGATTTTAAAAGGTGGCTCTTAACAAGTTGCGTAAGAACATAAACATTTTAAATTCTGAAATTTTCAATTCTGGATTTAGGAAAAGAAGACTAGCAATGTAAATTAGGTTTTAGTCTTAAATCTACTTAACACTCACAGGGAATATACCATGTGCTTATTCAAATATGTTTGCTGTTTATGGAGTTAGAGTCATCGGCTGTTGGAAGAAACTTATTTATCAAATTCATTAAGTTTATTCTAGCCAGAAACCTATTCAGTGAATTATAGAATAATTATTACCAATCAGAAGCAATTTTGAAAGCTATGCTAATAATAAGAGCTCACATTTATCAAGTGCTTGGTGTATATCAGCTACCATTCTAAGCACATTAGAATTATCAATTCATTTAATCTTCATAACAACCCTATGAGGTGATATTATCGTTCCCATTTTACAGGTGGGAAAACTGAGATTCAGAGAGGTTAAATAACCTTCTCCAGGGCACACTGCAAGTAAGTGGCAGAATAAGTCTGGGATTTTAACCCTGACCCTCTGTCTCCAGACCCTATCTACTGCAGTGTTATCTGAGCACGGTGGTGTCTCGAGGGCAGTACTGCCCATGACATTAAGATGGTGATTCTCAACCATCCGCTGTAACAGTGAGGGCCAGTGGCACAGTTAAACCAAGCCATTTTAGAATGGGAAAAAAAATTAGTAGAATTGGACAATTTAAAAACATATTTTCCTTAATGCGATGGTTCAAAATCCAACCTTATTCGTCCAAAATGTGTCTCACATCTGAATACAGAATCTGAACTGTAGCCTCAGGAATACTTTTATCCAGAAAGTACATAGTAATTTCAAAATGAAAAACAAATAGATCCCTTGGGCACTGTGCAGAACACTGGAAATAAAAAGATGACTAAAGCAATCATTTCAAAAATTATTCTTGAGCGCAGAACTCAAAATTGACGGTAAGGGATGAGATCTGCTTGGCAGGGGTGACATATTTTGAATTGTCAAATTAGGAAAACACGTTTTAAAACCTACCTGTCTGACAGTTCTGTAGACTGTCACTGAAGGTGTAATAACTCACTAATAATCTGCTCAATAGCAAAACACAATCTGGTAAAGAAAGCACTGGGTAGGAAGGTGACTATTTTGAAAGTTATTTTCCCCTGTGAGAATCAAGTTCTCCCCAATCATACACCTCTATTTTCTGAAGAGTTCAGTTCACTGTCAGTCCTGTGTTGGCGACTTTTATTATACCAGAGAAAGGACACTGAGGCAGCTCAGTCTTCTGCATGGAAACTACTGCCCTTCAAATGTCATTGGGGAGAGAATGAAAAGAAGGTGGTTTGTGGGCTCGGTGGGGGCTGTAAAATTAAGATTCTCAGTTTTCCTTTATCTGTTTTGTACAATCTCTGACATGCACGTACACGCAGACACCCAGCGGCACAAATCGGGTTCAATAACAAGGAAAATTTTAAACTATTCACGGGGTCCTGCTGTACTTTTTCCCCAGTGGAAATGATGAGCTACTCTTTCTGTTATGCCAGTGATTTCCACTCATCTGAGATGTGCTGCTGTCTGCTTTACATTGTGGATCAGGGAGCATTTATTTGGTTATTGAGCACAGAGCTAAAATATAGGCTGTCTGGGGAACATTCTAATTCTCCGGAGCTAAGATTTCATATTGTGACCTTATCAGTTTTTACGGGCGTGGTTAATGCCCGGAATATAAGACATGCGTTTGATTTATGTTCTTGTACTCATTCATTTCTTCAGTTGACAAATATTTATTTAGCTTGGCACTGTGCCTTGAGGGTAGAAGAGAGGCCAGGACGTACATAGTCCCTGCCCTAATAATGCTTTCATTGTTGAGATACAGACAAAGCAGAAAAGGCAAATGTAATCAAATATTGGCCAACTTTAAAAGTGCTGTGATGAAAATGAAGACAGGCGGAGGTGCTGCCTTCAAGATCAGGTATTCAGGAGACCCTCTCCGCTGGGATCGTCAGTGTGAGGAGGCAGCCAAGAGAAGAGTGAAAGAAAGAGAGTGAGAAGGCCTTTGCCAAGCTCTGGAGGCAGGACGGAGGGCTCTGAGCAAGGAAGAGAGGGCAAGTAGACTGAGAGCCGTGGTTCCCAACTGGGGCTGGTTCTCTCCCCCAGGAGACATGAAGCAGTGTTGTCACAACTGAGGGGAGGGGTGCTATTGGCATCTGGTAGGAGGCCAGGGACTCTACTACACATCCCGCAAGGCACAGGACAGCCCCCACAACAAGGACTCATTGGTCCCAAATGTCTATACTGCCAAGTTGAGAAACCCTGGGTTAGAAAAGGAGGCAGGGGCCTAGGCTGTGGACTTAGGAGGAGAAAGAAGAAAACAAGTTTGAGATCCATTTCACAGTCAATATTGACTGGACACGGCCATAGTTGGATGCGGGGCTGAGGCGTGTAGGGAGGATTGATGATCTAGGATTCTAGCATGAGAACCCGCATGGATGATGCGGCCATTTGTGGCGATGGAGAGGGATGGGGAGGGAAAGTCAAGTCTTCCAATTTGGACGTGTTAGTTGGGAATGTCAGTCAGCCATTGAAGGGGAAAATGAAGTAGGTGCTCAGAAATGTGGATCTAGAACTCAAGGGAGAGGTCTGGGGTTCAATTTCAACTTGTGAAGCTGCAGATCCACAGGAATTGGTGAGACGATGGAGAAGGGAGGCCCCCGTGTTAGGGTG
The DNA here is from genome assembly GCA_963574435.1 of Cheirogaleus major. Classification (NCBI taxonomy): domain Eukaryota; kingdom Metazoa; phylum Chordata; class Mammalia; order Primates; family Cheirogaleidae; genus Cheirogaleus; species Cheirogaleus major. The sequence continues at coordinate 17,473 of CAUYPO010138783.1, read as the reverse complement.
GGGACTCACCGGGAGCTCACAGTGCGGTGGAGAAAGATTTCTCACACAAAGATTAGGATATAAAGATGTAAAAAGTTTATTTTGCTTTCTTAGAAAGAAAGAGATGGGGGCGCAGGAGGGAGAGTAGGAGAGAAAAGGAGGGAGTGGCCACAGCTCGTGAAGGAAGGAATGGAAGTGCCCGGCAGCTGAGGAGAAGTGGCTTGGTGTTTTTAAAGGGTAAAAATGGCCTCTTTTCTTTGCTGTAGACTGATAACAGAAGCGGCTGTGGAGCAGCTGTGTTTGCTTTTTCATTTTTTTTCTCTTTTCTCTCTGAGGCTGACTTTATCAGAGCCCCTGGAATCTGGGTCTGGTAAGAGCTGGAGGGAGTTCACACCCCTGTTGTCCACTCAGGCTCTCGAACCCTGTGAAAATGAAACTCTCAAATAAAATAGTTTTAATCTTACAATGAGTCAAGTCCCAGGTAGTTGATTAAACAAAAGGGCAGTTGTTTTATGACTTTTCTCTTCAAAGGGGCAATTATGTGTTGTGAGTGCATTTCTCTTTCTGATAATTTGTCTTTCTCTGCTAGCCAGGGGTGGGGAACATCCATATTTTGATATTACCCTCAAGACCTCTTTCCACAGAGTTATATTGCTAAAATAAACAAAGCTGGCTGAGTCATTGCCTCATCATCTTCCACTGGCTCCTGTTACCCACAGAGAACAATCCAGACCCACTGCACAGCGTATGAGTCCTTCACAGCCCATCCCCAGTGTCAGCGTCTTGGCCCATCTGCTGCCATCATCTTGGACACACACCTAACTCTGGCCACCCTGAATGCCTCGCCATTCTCCCATTCTCTTTTCTACCCCAATTCCCTTCTGCACAAGCTGATTGCTCTGTGATGTCTTCGTTCCAGAAAGAGCTCTGTCACTGCCCATCTTCCCAGGCCTCCTCAGCACCCTGAGCTTGCCTCTGTTACCTCACAGGTGACTTTGTTTTGTAATAATCGCTGGCAGGTGTGTCCTGCCCACTACACCGTGAGCAGCTGGAGAGCAGGGGCCTTGCCCATTCACCTTGACATCCAGAGGGTCCCACACGGTGCCTGGCACACAGCGTTCAAGAAATGAATCACTTTTTTCTCCTTAATTCTAAAATTTTTATAGACTTTCCAAAGAGATATGTTCTTGAGCCTACAGTTCCGGTTCTGCAACTAGAGGTGAGACATGTGGGGGCAATGGGGGTAGAAGAGGGGTAGCGTTTGTATTTTGGATATTTGGATCCCAGAAAGCACCCTTTGAAAGAGCTCAGTCCCATTCCCTTGGCTTTTTCTGTTTTAGAGATGACAGTGATTATCTCTGTCATGGGTTACTGTATGGGCATTGGAAAGTTGGCCACTAATGACATGGCATCAGTAGTCCCCTTGTCTATACGCTACAGATGGCTTATGATCAGCCATTGCTGAAAGAACATCAAAATGAATTTTAAAAGGCAGTCGTTTCTCCAACACTGTCACTTAAAGGTGCTATTCTTTCCAGACGTTGGCCCGATTAAAGGCTGCCCCTAGATACATGACAGTAATTGTCAGAGACATCGGGCTTTGGGACTGACTGGCGGCCGGTTGCTCTAGCCCAGCAGCACAGCAAACACCCTTTTCCTGGTAACACGAAAGAAACAGGATCAAAGATCGTTCAGGTTTGCTGTTTCAAAGAGGGTGAGAGGGACAATAACCTAGCAGTTTTACAGGCAACTATCTCTCTCACAAAATTGTAGAAGAGTATAGACTTTAAAGGTACACTCGGGACCCAGAGGCAGGCAGTGATGAGAGCAGACAGGACACGGGCCCTTACGCCCTTTCTTCCTTCCTCACCAGCAGTGGCCTGAGAGGGGCATCTCTGGCCATCGGGCTGGCTGTGCCACTGATGAGCTCAACCTCGTGTAAGACACTGAACGTCTGAACGTAGCGATACTGTGGTGTGGCTTGAGTATTAAATCTGATGTTGTATGAGAAGGCACTAGGAAGATGGTAATTGGCTGCACAAATATTAAATTGTTATTATTGTTGCTGAATCCCCACCCCACAACATACACACACATACCCCTCAAGGGAATTCAAGCCCAAGACAATAGGGACATGGCAGACCAAGTAGAACTCAATATAGTGAGGGCACCAATATTACTGCCACCTTCTCCATACTGGGACACTACTCAAAGTTTGGAATTGCAAATGGCTTGCGACCCTGTTCTCCCTCTATGGCAGTCTCTAGTATTGAGTATTCCAGTGACAGTTTGTTTTCAAAAGGAAGTGGAATTCTATGGCAAAAGGAAATCTAACTTTTATGCATTAAAGGCAACTTTAAAAAAAAATCTTGGCCGGGCGCGGTGGCTCACGCCTGTAATCGTAGCACTGTGGGAGGCCGAGGCGGGAAGATCGTTTGAGCTCAGGAGTTCAAGACCAGCCTGAGCAAGAGTGAGACCCCGTCTCTACTGAAAAAATAGAAAAAAATTAGCTGGACAACTAAAAAAAAAAAATGTATATACATACATATATAAAATTAGCCAGACAGGGTGACGCATGCCTGTAGTCCCAGCTACTTGGGAGGCTGAGGCAGGAGGATCGCTTGAGCCCAGGAGTTTGAGGTTGCTGTGAGCTAGGCTGACACCACGGCACTCTAGCATGGGCAACAGAGTGAAACTCTGTCTCAAAAAAAAAAAAAAAATCTTATGCCTAAAAAGGGAAAATACTTTTTTAGCTTTCCATCATATTAAATAAAAGTGACAAATTTCCTATCATAGCTTTATCATTTCTCAGTGCTGATTAGTTCATGGAAACTATATTGAGCTTCAAGAACCCCTGCTTCCTGCCTGTCTCTGCCTTTATACCTTCTAGCTCCTCTTCCTGGGCCAATGGAGTCCTCCTAAGGGAGAATGGAATGTCATCTCCTCTAAGGACACAGAGTGCAATAGAATGGGGAGACAGCATGTGTCTTGAAGATGGCAAGCTGGGAGAGGGTGGAGGTGGGCAGGCAATGTCCAGCTTTGCATTGCATGCGTTTTAAAGAAAATCACAGAAGAACCTTGTTTTTCCAGGAAGTATTCAATGTAATAAAAATGTCAAAAGCTTCCATATCCTTTTGGAATTTGGGGTATGCCAGCTCAAGTTGCATTGATGTTCACCTCTGTACTTTTTATTCATTCCTTCATTTATTTCTGAGCAATTTTTGCATATTGAATACTTCCATTAAAAATTATTGTTAATTTTTAAATGTGTATCTTTTTGGATTATGGAGGCCCTGGATTGTTTTAAGTGAGTTTACAGATGGGTGGGAAGAAACTACACAGTCTGATAAAGATCCTGATTAATCTAGCCAGGCAGAGGGTGTCTTACCGGAAGCCAGGTGGCCGCACAGAGCAGATGCAGCATGTCTCAGTGTGGCAACCCTCGGCCCTCAGAATTCCTAACAGGGACACATAGTGGCTAGTACACAAGGCAGAGTCTGGCCGAATCTAGGGAACCAGGCCACGTGGCCCTTTAACCTCAGGCTTCCATTCCATGAAGGAAGAATTTAAACCACCAATCTGCTCCCGTAATAGGAAACTTCACAGACATCCACGCCCTTCCTACTTACTGCCCCAAATTCAGCCTCAGCAAGGTCACTTGGTCCACAAGCACTGGAAACCGAGATGGCCCAGAACAGTATCTTTGTTTTCAACTTTCCCAGCCACAGAATGCCTGTTTCTCCACATGTTCTCCCTCAGTAGATAAATCTGGGCACCTGCTTGGGTCTCGCAGGGTGTGTCACGGCAGTGAACACAGGGGCGTGGCCTTTGACCTCATGAAATCAAGTTAAGGGGTCTGAGCATTTTAGCACTATTAACAAATTAGCTTTCAAAACGGTTATTCCATCTTAGACTCTCCCCAGCTGATTAGGGGAGTGCCTGTTTTCCCCAAGTCCTCACTAACACCGAGCCCTACTCCTTTAAAAAATTTTTTGCCAGCTGGATAGGTGAAAATGCCTTAGTTTTCATTTTAACCTGCATTCAGCTTTATTATTGTAAGTTTGACTTTTCAGATGATTTTTATTGATTTATATGTATTCTTTTGAGAATTATTTCCAAATACCCTTTGCTGTCTTATTTGTAAGTGCTACTTATATATTAATGGCCTTGCATTTTTGTTGCAAATGTTTTTCTGGTCTTAAATTAGACTTTACACTTTGCTTATTTTTTTTTTAACCCAAGCTTTTAGAAAGTCAAATTTGTTAATGTTTCCCTTAAGGCTTTTGTCTTTGCTCTTATTTTTTAATTTCGTGCGAGTAATGCCTTGTTTTAATTATAATAATTTATAATGTGGGACTTCCCATGGTGTTCTTAACTTTCAAAATTTTATGGTGATTATGTTTACATTTATTCCTCTAATTGAACTTTAGAGTGACAAGGTCATTACCTCTAAAAAGGTTTCTATTAGGATTTTTGTTGAAATCGTATTAAATTTATTAATGGATTTAGGAAGAAATAGCATCTTTAAACTATTGCATCTTCCCTTCTAAGGATGAAATGTCCATATGTTTATTATCTTTCATGTTCTTCAGTAAATTTTTATTTTCTTCGTAGATTTTGTACCTATTTTTAGTTAAATATATTCCTGTGTAACTTATGTGAAGTTTTTTTTGTCGTTGTTTTTGTTGTTGTTAATGTTTTGGGAGGATTTTTTACCCCTATTTTGAATGGGATGTTTTTTTCCATTACATTTTCTGACTGGGGATACATGTAAGACCTTGATTAATGTGAGTATATTTTGTAAACTACCAACTTAATGTGTTTTTAAACTATTCCATGAGGTTCATGATTGATCCTTGGGTATTCTGGGTAGCAATCATATTATCTGTCTGCAAATTATAATTTTCTCCTTCTAACCAATATTTTGTAATTGGTTTATTAACTTGATCTTCAAAAATAGTACCAAAGAATCTTTGTGGTATAAAGAAAGCCTTGTCTTCTCATGATTTTTAAGGACAAGTGGCTCTTGTACTGTTTCCTAGAATGTATCCTGTGCTCACACAGGTTATTAATAGATAGGTAAATAAAAATTTCTTAATCAAATACATTTGGGACGTGTCACTCTAGTGCCTCCATTAGTTTACTGTTGTCTTTTAGCTTGAAAATTTTTTTTCCATATTAAGAAAGTTTCTTTCTGACTTTAGTTTTACTAAAAATTTTTTAAACTCTTAACTGAATATTGACCTTTTTTTATATAATTGATTTAAGCTGACCATGGAAAGGCAATCATTGTAAACACAGTTAGCTTTTTGAGATACTCCAAGTACTGGCAAATAATAAAATCATGTTTCTCTTAAGATATTATTTAATTTAGGTTTTACATCAGCCCAGATGAATGGAGTAATTGTGTTATTTCCTTACAGTTTGGGGAAATTTTAAAAATTTCTTCCTATAGGCCTATTGATTGTCCCATACCATACCAGAGTAATCTATATATAAATTATCCTAAGATTTAATACTTTTCACAATCTATTTTGTGGTAGGCAAGTTGTTAAAATCATTTTTCCTGAGAAATTTTGTTTTGAGCAAGGGAAAAAAAGGACTTTTGTGGGGTTGTTTTTACCTGAAATTCTGTACTTATTCTTCTCAGTTTCCCTTTTGTTGAGATTTTTAATATTATTTCATGTTTTATTTGTTCATTTGTAAATTTGGGGTACAGATAAGCGCTAAATGTCCTTTAAGTTTCTTGGTTTCTTGGTGGTCATTGTATTGTGTTTTGATTCTATGATCATCGCTTGTGGCAACTGCTTTTATGAAGGCCTTGCAAGATGCCTGGGAGAGGGGAGAGAGAAGAAGGCAAAGAGTGGGGAGGAGGCTACATTTATTTCTCATCTGTTTTTTAGAGAACCTGAGTTGGCTTTCCTTTGGTGCAAAGGCAATAATATCTTGAATATTTTCCCACCCATCTTTAAACCGCCTGTGGATTAGAAACTCAAATGACTCTATGGATTTAAAAAGATTAATCCTTTGTGGGAAAAAGTGGAGATTTTTCTCCCCTTTGCTACGTGGCCTAGGGAGAATGAACACGCCAGAAAATTATCAAAGTCTGTCATGAGAATTTCAACTTTGTAGGAAAATAAACTGCACTGTGCATATAATGCGGCTTCATGCCACCGTCCTGCCAGCTCTTCAAGCCTAGGAGAGTCCTGACATAACCAGCACCTAAGACGTTGAAGTATCTCACCAAAAGAAAAGGAGAAAGGCTATTGGGTCCAAACTTCATCATGGCCAGTCCAGAGAGGTCCTGGCAAGACCATCTTCGACCCAGAAGGCCAAGTGTATACTCTCCCATGTTATAAACTTATCACCCATCCGTTTGTTCTTTCAGCAAATGGTCAAGTAGGGCTTGCTTGGTGTCATACACTAGGACCACAGAGATGCATGCCAATCTCTTTCATTTTAGCCCAGTGCAAATTAGCAATGACTTTTAGGGCTTGAGGAAATGGGGACAAAGAATGAAAACGGATGCCTCAAGTAGACAAGAACTAAAAGTATTAAAAGTATTTTAAAATTGATATATGTGTTAGTTTGCTATTCCTGCTATAAGAAATTACCACAAATTTAGTGGCTTAAAACGGCACAGATTTATTATGTTCTCCTTCTATAGGCAAGACATCCAGTATGCATCTTGGTGGGCTAAAATCAAGGTGTCAACACTGCTGGGTTCCTTCCTGGAAGCTCTGGAAAAGAATCCTTTTCCATTTTCTGGGGTTCACCTTTTCCAGCTTCTAGAGGCCACTGATATTCCTCGGTCCATGGCCCATCTTCCATCTTCAAAGCCAACAATGGCAGATTAAGTCCTTTTCACCTAGTATCTCAATGCCCCTCTATTTTGCCTCTTTTTATCTCATGTTTGAGAACTTAGGTTATTATATTTGGCTCACCTAGACAATTCAGGACACTTTTCCTATCTCAAGATCAGCTGATTAGCAACCTTAATTGCATTTGCAACCTTGTAATGTATTTTGCCTTCTAGGGTAATATGTTCGCTGGTTCTAGAGATTAGGACGTGAAAAAATTTGGAGGCTGTTGTTCTGTCTGCCACGATATGATTTAACAGTGTCCTCCTCCTCTGTGCACCTATAGTTCTTTGTTGTCCCTTTATCATATTGCTGTCAGTCTCACTGGGACTCTCAGAAGACACCAACTGGGGTGCTGGGGTATAGACATTGCCTCATGTCTGTAGTTCCTTCTCCTCCTCTCTTTCCCTTCCCTCCTCTACTTATCTCCCTCCATAAAATTGATATGCTCAGTAAATGCAGCTCCAATATCTAAATCTCCCTGTTATAAACTTATATAAATAAGAGATCATTTTACAGGGTATAAGCATGAAACGGGGCTTCTAATGCAACTCCCTATGATTGAAAAGCAAACAGGGCTCATGTTACTACTGTTAACATGAAGCAATTAATGTTTGAACAGAATTTTCAAAATGAAATTTTGAGCTCGCTGCTAGAGATAGTACGGTCTCCTTCATTTCCTGAATTATTATGCATCTCCCATGGTACTATTTGCCACATTATCTCTTTGGTGTTTACAGAAGCAGATAATGTTTATGAAGCATATCCAGAAGAAGGAAATGATATATGGAAAATCTCTACATGGGGTGTAGAGTCAAGTGATCCCTAGATTGGAACCAAGGGCTATAAATAGGCCAGTGACTTCATATGCACCGTGGGACTGGTATTTTCCATCTTTCAGCACACAGTTTGAATAAACTTGGATGGGTTTTTTTAATAGTTCTTTGAAAATGGAACATTAGCTATCCATAGAGATTTAATCTTGGACAAAAAATAGGAATAAAAGTCATCACTTCTGATGACAAGCTTAGTCCTCTTTTCTTGAAAGTAATTGAATATCCTGTGAGTTTTTTGCAGTTTCTGTAGAATTGAGAATAGTGACCATCATTTGAGGTGGAAATAGTGGAAATGATTAATTTAGAAAGGAGAAGGATTGTGGGGTAGGTGGATGTGACATTTTCTGCATTGTATTCTTAGAAACTTAAACTGTTAGAGTTGGAAGTGCCTCTGATAAAACTGTTTATTAGCGTATGAGAAAACAGAGGCCCAAATACTTTAAGTCCCTGGGCCAAGAGTGTGCTAAGTGCAAAAAATCAAGCTGTAGCTCAAGTCCAAGGCTCTGGACCTTCAAACTTTCTCAGCCCACTGCATTCATCTCTAGTACCTCTGATGGTCTCACTAGGGTGACCCACTATGCACCGGCCCCAGTGATGCCCTTCATGTTGGCTTCTGCTTGGGCATTTCTGGTGCTCAGGTGGCTAAAATGCTCTCTGTACAGTTTACCCTGGAGAACTGAACTTCCATCTGCTGTAGGACATGGTAGCCTCTGCATCTGTGTGTATGCGTGCATGTATCTATGGAGGTGGGGAGGGTGGACAGGCATGTCTGTGCACACACTATGCCAGCAGCATTTGTAAGGGCCAGGATCATGACAATGGTGATAGGAAGTGCACTTTCCTTTCCCACTTCTTCATTGTTGTTTCCACAAAATAATAATATCACTTCAGTACTTGTGTTTTGCACTTGGTGAAACAAAATGTGAGTTAAAACTGTAGGATTTTAAAATTGAAATTGTTCTTGACACATATATACTGCAAGGCATCCCGTTGATGCCGACAGCACATATGCAGACAACAGGACAAGCATTGATGTGGTCCCTTCACCTGCAGATAGAAGGGTGATGTGTCTCAGTGTACATTATGAGAGTTCTGCACTTAGATTAAATCGTGGTTCTCAACCAGGTCCAATTTTGCACACACACACACACACCTGCCCAGGGAGCATTTAACAATGTCTGCAGGCATTTTTGGTTGTCATCTCTGGGGGAAGTGGTGCTACTGGCATCTATTGGGTAAGGACCTTGGATGCTGCTGAACCTCTTACAATGCACAGGACAGCCCCCTGCCACAAAGAATTATCCAGTCCAAAGTGGCAGTAGTGCCGAGGTTGAGAGACCCTGGCCTACAGGAATTTATGACTTATCTGATGCTTGGATTTAGAAGGCTACATAGAGGGTTGATTCATTTAGAAACAGCTTGGCTTGTGAAATAAACCTACCTGGTATAATATATGGCTTGGGGAAATTTTTGGAATCTAGTTGGGTAGGGGCACAGGCTTGCCCAAGAGGAGCAGAGCAGCTCACTCTGCGAAGTGAAGTGAGCCAAAGCAGCCCTGTCTCTGCCCCTGGGCTCGCTCTCTCAGGCCTCTGTTCTCAGTGACCGAGTTGCAAATCAGCTTCCCACTGGTCTTCATATCTGTGGACTCTATGGTTGAGGGTTTAGATGTTATTGTTTTTGTTTGGGGTCATGACATAGTTTGGATAACCAAACATAGAATTTTAAAAGATGACTAAGGATATAAAAGACTAAGGAATATCTTACCCTGATTCCCTCTTTACACGAACAGCCCCCGTCAGGGAAGCCTATGCCCCATGAGGAATCAGACCTCAGCATGGCCAAGTCTAGGCAAAGACCACTGTGGCAGCAGTAGTTGAAAGAGAGAGGAAATGGTTAGGAGGCTGCTAGAACCCTCTCTGAGTGCTATGTTCTACTTAGGGACCAAGTCAGGTAAGATTGATTTGTATTTCCTTGTTCCTTTTTGAATCTTTGAAATAAAATTTCCATACCGTTTGAGTTTTTTCCCCATTGCCAGATGGTTACATTCCAAACAAATTAAATCATGGAACAGAGACACGAGTATTTCCAATCATGTTCATTTTGTAGGGCTGATGGCAAGGTGATTCCCTTCCATGACAACATTCCTTGCCCATGCAAGCCCATAAGGGTCAGCAGCTGTAGTGCCTGGCACCAGGACCACCTGTGCCTTCGCCTGGCATTGCTGGTTGGTGTCGGTGGATGGGAGAGACTGAGAGTGCTTTCGCTTCCTTCAGTCTACACAGTGAGCCAGTCTGCCCCTCTTGGGAAACGTATTCCTTTACCAAGCTGGATGGTAGAGCATTCCCCGCAGCCATATACTGTGCCAGGTATGTTTATTTCACAAGCCAAGCCAACCTGTTTCTAAGCAGCCCTCCTAGTAGCCTTCTGAAGCCGAGTGTCAGATACCAGTGCTGGAAGAAAGATGAAAGGATTCTGCACAGGCGCAGGTCCTATCGACATGGGCCTGAAAGAGGGGGAGCTGGAGGTGCAGTTGAGGAGACAGGGAGAGGCTGTTAGAGGCAGTACAGACTATCGGAGGTGAAGACAAGTTTGAGAATCAGCCAGGCCTATTGTACAGCAGACTGATGAACGTGTAAGAAAACATAACAGAAATTTTTAGACCGATAGCTGCTTGCTTGTGTGCATCTTAAAAGTTGACTGCTGCAGGGTCCAAACAAGGGAGAGCTCCTACAGCGGAGGTTATGTATCCATAGCCTCTTAGAATCTTAGTGTTGAGATCTTCCTCCAATGTCATCTACTCAGTCATTCAGCCAACAGTGAGTTGAGCTCTAAGCAAAGCACTACAGTTAGATGGCAGATAATTTTTTACATAGTCGGAGGGTGCGAGGGCAGAGGTCTGGGCTGCAGAAACCCTGCACAGTTTCCTCTAATTCTTACCAGGGGAGGGGAAGGAAGCAACCCTCTGTTGAGCAATTAGCTATGGGTCAGGCAATTCCACTTGTGCTGTAGTGGCAGGCCATCTATGTATCAGCTGCGGCCACCAGTGATCCGGTTTGGACTAGGTCATTGGAAGACGGGTTTATTGGGATCAAGTCAAGAGGTCCCAGGAAACCTGCTGAAAACAATCACATCACCTTACAGTCCAGAAAAGTGTCAGAGTCTGAGATGTGCAACATTTGGGGGATGGTCATGCTTGAGGCTCTGCCTCGAGGGGGCAGGGGGGCATGGGCAATATACATAACCGTAATATTTGTACCCCCATAATATGCTGAAATAAAACTCTGCCCAAATACCAAAAAATAAAAAATAAATAAAATAGCAACAAAACCCAAAAAAAAACCCCAAAAAAACAAAAATGTCAGAGTCTGGTAGCCAGCTCCAGTGGGGAGCATCCTGAACTAGGTGTCCGTTGGTAGCTCAGACACCAACTTTTATGACCTTAGGCAACATCAAGAACAACTTAATAATGCTCTCTCCAGAGAAAAATGCTCTCTCCTTTCTCTTCAAGAGAAAAGGACTAAGCAGAAATAAACAGCACCCAGCCCCTACCCAGCCTGTACTTCTGGAAATTGCATGTGGGTGAAGCAAGACTGCTTCCTCCTGCTCCGCTTATGAGAAATGACTGCCTGTTCTCCTTTCTCAGTATCAGTCTTACTTTAAGAGTTATAATACAAAGAAGGCAAAGTGCAGTTACTTTCTGTTGGTGTTTTCATTGGAGCAACTGTAAATGGAAAAACAAAAAGGCATAGAGAAAATGGTGGAATGAAATGTTAAACCGTATAAAACAAGTGGCTTCTGGTTGCTAACTAGATATACTGAAAAATAAATGAAACCAGAAAGTAGACTTGCAGCATTTTCAATGTGGAAGAAACTTGGCAATCATCTAGCCAACTGCCTTCATTTTATAGAGGAGGAAACAGACCCGGTGACATCCTGTAACTTCCTCATGGTCTCACAGCCCCCTGGTGGCAGAAGTGGTCTGAAACTCAGATCTTTCTACCTATTGCTGATTCCAAACATCTGTCCGTATTTGCGAGTTAATATGGTGGGGCTTATGAAGCGAGGGCACTAGTCATGGTCTGTGAATACTTCTCTTTTTCTACCCTTGGTCACCAAGCTGGCTGGGAGAAGGGCTGGGAGCCTGGACCCAGGGCCATGGCACCTCGGCCCCTTCTCTGCCATCCCTGTCTGCAGCCTGAGTTCCCAGTGGGGTTTTGAGGGTGCTTCTCTTCTAAAGACCGCAGGTTCCTTGCAGAGGGCTCATCCTCACTCTGGGATGAGGAGAAAGGCCATGAGGAAGGGAGGACAAGGATCCAGGAGGACAGGGAGGAAAAGCCGGCGCATTTGGGGCAGGGGAGCCGCAGACAGGCAGGAGGGGCCTGAGGGCCTAACGTGGCTGTTTTGTTTAAATGGACAGGGCTCAGAAATAGAGGATTTTTGAAACTACATTCCACTGTTCCAAAAGGGAAAGCGTCTGGGGGAAAGTCACAGCTCGACTACAGTGTAATCCTAGATCTTGAAGTATAGAGGTATCGTGGGCAAAGAATGCATAATCCAAATTTGAAAGTGTGCATAATATTTAAAATTATCCCCCAACTTCAGTGCTTTATCCCGGTTATGGAGATTCTTGAAAAACATGTAAATGAATTCTTTTATATCAATCTATAGACACTTTTAGGAAAAGTGCCACTGAATAGTCTTTTTTGTGAAAAATGAGCTAGGATTTATTTTTCAGATGTGCAATCTTTCTGAACTTCAGTTTCCTTATCTGTGGAGGTAATAAGGTTATGGTGAGAAATAAATATTGCAAACATCTTGACCTTACACATAATAAACCCTTAAAACAATTACAACATAATTTAAGGGAATAGTTTGTAAATATATATGGGTGTGAAATATCTCACAAAAGAAATTATTGCATTAGAGCCTTTATATATTTAAAACTAGTCTTTCTCTACTCAACACTTAAACTCTAAATTTTAAAGCCCCTTTAGATAAATACTGATATTAATGTTTCAGATCTTAAAATTCTCTTGAACATAGTTCTTCTGTGGCTTTCCAGAAATATGGCCGGAGATACACGACAGGTAATAATAATACTGTTAACAATTTCTATGACAGCCATTTAAAATACTTTAAGTAGATAGGAGGGATGTCTTTGCTCCCCGTTCTTTCAGAAAAACAGCCTGGACATAGGAATTTAGAGAGAAGCCATGTTTCTCATCCCTTATCAACGTCATTCCTTAGTCCTTATGGAAAAGTGACCCGAGATTGGTAAACAGCACATCACTAGCAAGTGTGCTTCTCATTGTCAGTCTATAAAATCACTGTATTGTCAGTTTGTAAAATTATTTTTGCTTTATGTGTGATTCTATCTTATTTAGCAGCTATAACCCTGCCCCTTCCTTTCTTCTAAATCTTGGATCCCTGAGCTCTGCCTTTCTGTTCCATAAATGTTATTTGTTCCTATAACATATATATAATATATGTTGTTATATACTATTACATATATGATAACATATATATCAGATATATATAATTCCCTCTCATCCACTTGTATAGTTTATCATAAAAATTAAACTAAGGGGGAAAATTTTAATTGGGAGAGATTTGAAAGGAGAAGCAAAGCTATTTTTATTTCTTCTAGGCCTACTTCTATACCATTTATTATTTTCCTCATTATATCTATTTTTTATAGATCAAGAAGCTTAATTATAACAAAGTTAAGTGACTAATACAAATTGAGCCACAAATGGGGAGGAAAAAAAATCTTGTGGTCCCTGCTCCAATAAGAAGCTTCATTTCTGGTTTTGTTCTGTTTGGGTAAATGGATGGCAAGGAAGCTGTCCTGTCTTACAAAGTTGGAGAATTTACCTCCTGAGTTGATTAACTGCAGAAGACTGACCAATGGCCCTGCCAACACTCTCAGCACACTGGGAGGTGCTGGGTTATTTCCCCTTAGCTAAATACATTCTTCTTTTTAAATCCAAAGGGGTCAGATGGGAGAATGAAAAGGAAAGGTTTGAGGTCTCTTGGGGCAGGCAGTAAAAGATATAACAACAAGATGTTGTATGCTACTGGTATTTCGGGAAGTGTATTAAGTTTCCATGCAAGTCTTATTCTCCTTGAGGGAGTTGTGATCATCCCTTTCCATTCCCTAAACTGCAACAACAGCTGTGTGTGCGTGCATGCGTGCGTGCGTGCGTGTGTGTGTGACAGAGAGAGGCAGACAGACAGACAGACAGACAGACTGCATAGGCAGCGAAAGCTAGGGGGCCAGGGCATGTAGGGCAGAGCTAGGGGTTAACATCCTCTCCAAGTAGATGGGGATAATATAAGGCCAGAAAGGACAGATGAGAGCACAGAGGTTGCTGAGGGTTCTTTGGCAGGGGAGAGGGATTGGTTGGTTGTCCTATACTCTGCTGACATAAAGTTGGTCATCAGCCTGGATTCTAATTCGTTTCCTAAAGATTCTAAAATGCCAATGTTACAGTGAAACCTTTCCACTTTGGCACCATCTAGGATACCTTTTAAGCCAGTGCCCATGTCACACTCTACTTGAATTGTTAGAGAGACATGAAAATGCCTCCTGGAGAACTGAGTGGGCGTGAGGCTTAGCTTTTGCCCTGACCCACCTCCACACCCATGAGCAAAGAGAGTTAACCATGCACTTGATGGTCAGAAAGAGAATGCACATAAAAAGAGTAGAAGCTGGCTCAGCATTGCCTGGCAACAGACCCATGCAGCCAAGAAACAAGCAGTTGGACTAGCCAACGACTTTAACTGGGCGTGTGCTAAATTGAAACGCAAAATGGACAAAGCTGATATCTCTGTATGTCTATGTCTGGTGATGATGTCGGGTGTGGACTCAGGGTTAACAGTTCTAGGTTGAAGGGCCAGCTTTGCCACCTCCTTGTTGTGTGGCCCTGGATAAGTTGCTTTGTCTTTCTGGACCAGTTTCATCTTAGGTCAATCAAGAGTAAATAATTCAGCACAATGCTTGGATCACAATAAGCACTGGGGAAAGGCCAGTCAGCTGGCACAGTGGTGAAAAGGGCTCAGTGTGCTTCATTGATTTCCTCCCCCAAAAAAGAGTGAAGTGGAAGTATAGCAAGAAAGGTGCTACTACCATAATGTGGAAAAGTTCCAGCTAAAGATACTGGATCACTTCTCACTACAGGGAAGCCCATCATAATGGTCCTTTCTGACCCTACCATGTGAGGCTATAAAGAAACAGGTAGGCAGGCTTGTTTATAGATTCTCTGTATATATACATACAGGTGTATTTCTCAACTCCATTTCACCCACAGGCTGCTGTTATATGTTCCTGCAAAAGAGTCCACTATCCCAGTGAGCCAATTATAGAGTACATTTCTTATCTGTTATTGTAAAAATATATATTTAATTGTGACTATGAGTATAAATTCTTCTAATTGACATTTGTCTCAAATTTTAAAAATCTAGAGCTGTGTAAAATTTTATGAGAGTGAAAAGGAATAAAGAAGAACTTTATTTGGTAGATGATAAAGATGATAAAGAAAGATGATAAAGAATAGATAGTTTCTGCCCTGTGAGAGCTAACAATTTCAATAACATAAACTCCCAAGAGAAAGCATGGAATCTTATTGTTTTAGAGCTTCCGTGGGGACTAGTCTGCAAATGCAGTTTAATTTCATTTGGTATAAAATAATTGAGCATGGTTATTAGTGTGTAGCCATAAAAATGAAAATTATAAAGTTAAAAGCAAATAATACAATAAACTCACAAAGAAAATCTCCCTCACTGGTGATCAGGAAAATGGGAACTAAACCAGCAAGATTGGCGTGACTACACCTACCTGCGAGAGAACCAGGCAAAATACCCAATTAAAATTTCTATTACTATATAATAAGGTTTCTCAACCTCCACACTATTGCCATGGGGGCTGGGTAATTCTGTTTTGCAGAGGGCTGTTGTGTGCATCGTATATCCCTGGCTTCTATCCAAGAGATGCAAGTAGCACTCCCCAGTTATGATATCCAAAATTGTCTCCACACACTGCCAAATGTCCCCTGGTGGAGCATAGTCAACCCTCATTGAGAGCAACTGCTGAATGAGAAGGGGGAATGGATGCTCGAGACAACTCGCAACATCTGCCATAAGCCTTGTGCTATGTCCCCCAGACAGTGCTTAGCACCGAGGTAATATTTCACCTTTAAAAGTGACGACTCCTTTGCCAGGAAATGTAACACTGTAAGAGTATGTGAAATTGGATTTGGGTTAATTCTAGAAGGATGAAAAGTCATTCCTTTCTTATGTGTATCTATTAAATCTAAATTTGTATTTACAGCAAATAAAAACAGTTTTTATTTGAATATGCAAACAAATGAAATATTCTTCCCTAGTGTGTAGAAATACTGTGCCACATTTATGATGAATGTCTTTACTCTAAACTGCAATATTTCTGAAAGTCTACATGACAGCATTCATAATGTTGCTCTATCCTAAATCAAAAATTTCATCTGTAGTCGGTGGCATATCTCTGTTAAGGGCAATTAAGTGTGCATAATTTGCCACTGCTGGATTATGAATACCTGAAGAGTACAGTACTTTCCATTAATGAGAGTGTTTGCTTAATATGCTTTTCCTTCCCAATGAGAGAATGTGCTTCACTGCCAACCATATTAAGATGGAGATAATTTATAAGAAACCATGAAACCTCTTTCCTTTGTTCTGCCTTTTCTATCAATTTTGGAGAGGCAAATTTTCCATCAAACAAGTGGATACACTGGTATCTTGCTAAAAGGCTGCTTAGTGAAAAGGGAGAATTAAATACAAAGTGCATCTGTCTTGGGCTTCTTCCACGGTTGTTTAGT
Source organism: Cheirogaleus major (assembly GCA_963574435.1). Taxonomy (NCBI): domain Eukaryota; kingdom Metazoa; phylum Chordata; class Mammalia; order Primates; family Cheirogaleidae; genus Cheirogaleus; species Cheirogaleus major. The sequence continues at coordinate 943 of CAUYPO010138783.1, read as the reverse complement.
GCCTAGTATGTCACAGTGACCTTATTACAAGGCAGTTTCACCACATGGAGTGTCTGTGCGGGGACAGGGGTGGAGGGGGGCATCATTATAATGGGACCTCCAGTGTTCTTATTTTGGAAAATGTAGATAGCTGCAGAAATTACATCAGAAAAGTAGTTGCCAGCCATGAAAGTAACAGAATACCATAAAAGTCAAGTATAAAACTACTCTTCCTGGGAGAGGAATCATTTTTATCTGCCATAATGAACAGAGACTGTACGGAGGGACATGTGGTAGAGCTGGACCTGGAGGAGTAGGTAGGATACCAAAAAGGGAAGGGAGGACAACACTGAAGGCCTGCAGGTCAGTGGATGCAGAGACCAGGAGTCACAAGGCAATTTTAAGCGGGACGGTTTGGCTAAAGTTGTGGATTTGCAGAAGGATCTCTGGTTTGTGGCTCAAAGAGCAAATTGTCCACCAGGATCTGTGCTCTCCTCCAAAGCACAGCTGCATCTGGAACACGGCTGCAAAGCCAGCCCTCCTTGCATCTGGGTGGGGCTGTGCGGCCCATCCTTGCTGGTGCACTACGAATGGGTCTTCATCTGGAGGGCAGTGAGCAGATAGCATGCTCAAATTGGGTAATTTGAAGGGAATTTAAGAAAGACACTGTTTGCAAAGATGTGGGAGAAATGCAGGGAAACCACAAGGAATAGTGCAGTACCTTCAGGCCAGAATGTATCTTGTTACCTCCCTGCGGCATGAAGAAGTAAGAGAATGGTATGGTTTCTTTTTTTATTATTAGTTTTTTTTTTTTTAATTTAAGTAGATTTAGGAAGTACAAGTGGCTTTTTTGTTACATGGTTGAATTGCATAGTGGAGAAGTTTAGGCTTTTAATATACCCATTACTTAAATAGTGCACATTGTATCCAATAGGTAATTTTTCATCCTGCACCCTCCTCTAAT
>CAUYPO010138782.1:0-51725 GCA_963574435.1 Cheirogaleus major | reverse complement strand
TGCTCTGTCACCCAGACTAGAGTGCCGTGGCGTCAGCCTCACTCACAGCAACCTCAAACTCCTGGGCTCAAGCGATCCTCCTGCCTCAGCCTTCCGAGTAGCTGGGACTACAGGCATGCGCCACCATGCCCGGCTAATTTTATATATATATATTTTTAGTTGTCCAGCTAATTTCTTTCTATTTTTTTGGTAGAGACGGTCTCACTCTTGCTCAGGCTGGTCTCAAACTCCTGGGCTCAAACGATCTGCCCGCCTCGGCCTCCCAGAGTGATAGGATTACAGGCGTGAGCCACCGTGCCCGGCCTGGAAATGTTTTTATATATTATGTATGTTATAAGATATAAGCCCAGAAACTATGTCTCCAGGGTTTTCAAGTTGATTCTTAGGGAGTTACTGGTTACTACCGATCAAATCCCAGAGTGAAAAGGGCTGGAGACCTGAGACCTGGGTTTGGTCTCTGCTCTGCCACTCACCAGCTATGAAACCTCGGGCAAGACACCCGCACAGTCTGCTCGTCTACACAGCCCTCCACCGATCCAGTGTGTTAGGTGCTGAGAACACCGAAGCTGTGATGTCGGGTCTGCCCTCGAGGCCTTCTAAGGGCGGAGGAAATCTGAAATGAGAAATCACAGTATCCTGGTGGCAAGTACCACAAAAAGAGATTTAGAAAAAAAAAAAAACTGCTGCAGCCCGGATGAGGGGTAGCTAGCATTTTCTGGGGTGTCTGTGCTGATTTCACAGAGAATCAATCATCTCTGGTCTTGAAGAAAAAGGAGGCATTTTTAGACAAAGGAGAAAAAAGAATTTCCCAGAGAGTATCATAAAAGTTCTAGAATGGTTAATACTTAACTGTATAGGAAGATTGGAATTAAGGGAACAAGCCAGTCGTTTGCCTGTGTGCTCAGGCGCCCCAGCCTGTGTCAGGAGGTGGGGTGGGGTGGACCCCACAAGCTGCCTCCCAGGCTCCCTGGCTTCTGGCTGGTTCCACCAATGAGAGGCGCTGGCAGGGGACTGAGGGTGGGAGGAGGGGGGAGCAGGGGACTTCTCCCCCATCTTTCGGTGCTGGGCAGCAAGTCAGCAGTGACTGGGTCTCCTCCATGGCTCTAATCACCACCAGACGGCCCCTCTCTGCAGATGGGCTGCACAAGGCAAACTGCCCACTTCTCTTCGCTGCGAGGAGCCCACTCCCTAACACCCACGTTCAGCTGCATATATGTTATTCCCCAAACCCACCCAAGGCCCAGCAAGGGGTCCCTGGGCCTAAAGAGGAGAGTCGTGGCCGGTGATAAGGAAAAGTGAAGATGCACCATCCCAAGATGCAGGGACCCAAGGAGTCTCTGGGCTCCGTGCCCTGGGCAGTATCATGAGAGAAAACAGCCCAGGGTTGATGGCAGACGCTCCCCTGCTAGAAGGGGTGGCAGTTTCCTCTCTCACAGCTGTGCCTGGCCTTGAATTCTGTGATTCTGCTCTTCCAGGAAGAGCAGTTACTACCAGGAAAATTAAAAAAAGGAAGAGGGAATGAAAAGCACTTCATCTATCACGTTATCCTCCCAGCACAAGGGAGAACTGAAATGGGCTTGAAGTTGTTCCAAAGCTCTGTCTGCGACAGCCCAGAGAGATCTGAGGAAGAAACCCCTCCAGACAATGGCCAGGGCTCTACTCCAGCCCTTGATCATCTCTCCCTCCCCACTGTTGGGGAGATTATTCCTACAGCTTAAAGCCACCACCCCAAAAAACCTCTGGGGACCCCTGGGTGACCAGGCAGGTTAGACAAAGAGGAAAGGGCCTTGGGGAAAGGCAGAATCAATGAGGCCATTTTCCCTCAGACCTAACATGGCGGGGAGACCACGCAGAGACCAGGTGACACCACAACGGCCAGACAGGATGTGACAACAGTCCACCAGCCCACTGTCCTGGCCCCAGGATGACAGGCTTTAGTGTCTCAGAGGCAGAGACAGGGAATGTTTTATTTTCTTTTCCTTATGATTTCACAGAAGGTTTTCTTGGGAACAGAACAAAGAATGATGTGGTATGACATTAATTCCTTTAAAGAGAAGTGTGACTTCTCTCCAAGTTGTCAGGAAACCTCTGGTTCCCCATTTTCACAGCAGTGCCGTGAGCACTGTTGGTGGACAGAACGGGGTGCAAAGGCTGAAGGCATCCCTGCCCCCCTCTGGACGCCCACACATGCCTGAGCCTGCCGCCACCTACGTCAGTCCCACTTACAGGGATGCCTTTAGTGGAGCGCTCTCCGCCTCAGAACCAGCCAGGGGCCACCTGACTCCAGCTGATGCTTTAAAGGTATCCAGGAGATCTTTCAGATTTGCTCTCAGAACTCAGACTGAGGGAAAAGAATAATAAAGAAAGCACTACAGGATTCAAATCCTAGCTCTACCCTTTCATAGCCATGTGGCCTCAGGCAAATTACTTAGTTCTATGCTTCTTAGTTTCTTTATCCATAAAATGGTGATAATGATAATATTAGTTACCTCATAGAACTTTTAAAGATTAAATAAGTTATTAATAATACTATACAACAAGGGTTGGCTGGCCCACCACTTGTTTTTATAAATAAAGTTTTATTGGAACACACTACGTTCATCTGTTTACATATCATCTATGATTGTTTACGTGCTACCACAGCAAACTTGAGTAGTTGCCACACAGGCCATATGGCTCACAAGCCTAAAATACAGTGTTACTATCTGGTTCTTTACAGAAAAAGTTTGCTGACCCCCCTATACACGAAGAGCTTATAATGGTGGTAAACAGGAAGTGCTATTAAGGGCTATTACTAAGCATTTGACCCCGAGCCCCTCCATCAACATCCCCCACTGTGAGGATAACCCGACTGTCTGACTGCCTGACCTGACCCCTGACGTTCCAGGCACTGCATCGGGCTGTGGGCACAGGGGTGAACAGGACAGATGGTCCACGCCTGCTCCTGTGGAGCTTGCAACCTAATGGAGGACACAGGGACTAAACAAACAAAGGTGGCAATTACACACTGTGGTAAGTTCTTTGAAGAAAATAAGCAGGCTGTTGAGACAGAGAGAAACAGGGGCAGCCACTTTAGCCTGGAGGCCTCAGGGAGGAGGAGGTGATTAAACAGCAGCAACCTGAAGGATGAACTGAAGCCAGGTGGGGAGCGGCAGGGAGGGCCAGATGAGTTCTGGGAAAGGGCTCCCCACATCTGAGAAACAGAAAGGAGGCCAGTGCTGCCTGAGCCCCAGGGATGAGGGAAAGGGCGACAGGAGATAAGGCAGGAGCCAGGGCACAGGGGCCTGGTGGCCCACAGGCAGGAGTTCAGCCTTATTCTAAGGGCAGAGCAGTGGGTGTTTTAAGCAGCCAGGCAGTATGTGCTTTGGGATGTGAGACGACCATTCCGCATGCTGAAAGGAGAAGGGACCGTGGAGGGTCAGGGGAGCAGCAGGGAAAGCAGCCAGGCGGCTGATCACATCCGGGTGGAGATGCCGCGGTGGCTCCGGGAGAGGTGGTGCAGGCGGTGGTGGTGGGGAATGGGGAGAATGGGGGTCGGCGCGGTAACTTAGAATATATTTTCACGGTAGAATCAAGAGGATTTGGCGACTGAATGCGAGGCTCGAAGGCATGAGAAGAGTCAAGGCCAACTCAGGATGTGGGCCTCGGCACCTAGGCAGAGGTGGTGCCGTTCAACAGACAGAGAAAAATGGGGGTGAAGGGAGGGGAGTGCACTGCGTGGGACCTCAGGGACAAGCCTAATCCCTCTTTTTAAAGACACTCCTTCAAGTGAGAAGACAATGCCCTTGGGCCCTGGAGACTGGCCTGGGCAAAATAATCCCATTTCCTTCCTATGCTCTTTTGGTGCTTTGTTTCCTCACCCACCTGTGTGCTGTGAATGGCCTTTGCTTTTCCTGTACCCCTAGCTTCTGTCTGGGCCCAGAAATGAATGCGATCGGCAGATGTGGTCCTATGGGCCACGCCTCCCTACGGTCAGTCTGCCAGTGAGGCTCGGGCTCGCAGCCATGGCCTTCTGGGTGGCCCAGCACACTGCTGACTCACATCCACTGTACTCACCACGCTGTATGGACTTCCATGGTTTTTCCAGGCACATACATAGAGCTTTACCATCAGACACCTGCTGCCCGCATCTGCACCAGAAGGTGCCGCTCCTCTCACCTGGGACCCTTAACGATGCCAACTGCTTTCCTTCTACCCAGACCTGCCTTTCTGTTGCCATTTTTCTCATTTCTCTAATATATCCCCCAAACACATTTGTCTCCTCACTACATCCAATGCATTCGAATTCATGGTTACACCTACCTCCCACTAAACATTTATTCATTCAATCGCTTTCTGTAAATCATTTCCTTGCCAAGAACCTACCATAGGCAGACACAGACGGGAAATAAAAAAATGCAGCGTGGTGGGCCCAGATTCCCCAACCCCTGGAGCTCTGGACCACTGCCCCCCTCAGCCCAGCAACACCCCACCAGCCACTTTCTCCCCTCTCCTCCCTCCCATTCCTGGCTCCAGAGCAGCGCCCGATGGAAACACACCTTCCAGATGGCGCCTGTAGACCTGTGTCCCTCATCAGATCCTATCAGCGCCTCCCTGCAGCCTTTCCTACCCTCCCGAGCTCATCTGTCCTCTACCAGGAATAAACCGGGGGGCCTGAAACATCTGGGCATTAGGGGGATGTGTCTGTGAGGCCCTGTGTAGTCTGGAAAAACATGCTATGTCAGTTTGATGATCTAAATTGTAATCACATCATCAGATTTGCTGATTGGTCTCTCCTAAATCGCTGCCCTCCTGCCCTTTATGTGACATTTGGTGCTTCCTTCTTGAAACTCCCTGATCCCTTGGGCCTTGGGTTGGTTCTCCCCGCAGCCATGACCACACCCCTAAAAGGCTCCTGAGCAGCACCCCACTCTTACGGGGCTCCCTGAGGCTGAGTCAAGCGTCTGCCGGTTGTTCCTGACACAGCTCCCACTCCTCATGTGAAAAGCACCCTGCTCCCCACCCGACTGTATTTCCGAATGGGGGTGGGTTTGCCCACTTCATCGAGTTGTGGGGCTGTCACCTCAGACTCACAGTTCTCTCCCCTTTGTTCTTCCTGACCATCCTGTTTGCTCACATAGACAGGCATAACAAGCACACACTCAAAAAGTGAACAAGATTCCAGCAGCCCCCGGAGCAGGGGGACCCGGGAGCCTGGATACACAGCCAACAGCTGACAGTTTAGATTTCGCTTGGAATTCAAAAGCACTTTCAAGGAGGACGGGTCCCAGCCTTCACCCAGCCCACCCTCCATGGCCTAAGGGTGCTCTGAGGAAAGAGAAGAAGGCTGAGACCACCCTAGGCAGGCTACAGAACAGATATGCCAGTGAGCATTCAGAAACTTTGGCCTGACCTTTTGGTGACTTTTAGCTACCAAAGGTCAACATTATTCTATCTATCTATGCCCCCATCTTCCCACGAATGCTCGTCCTAACAGCTGCCTTTGTGTTGGGTTTGTGTCCCCAAAGCTGACCGCAGATGTGTGACGTACCGACAACCACCTCCTGCCCAGAGCTGGGAGAGTCTGTGGCCAGGGAGTGGCTTGCAAGAGGCAGACAGGGCAATCCGCTCCTCACTGGTAGAGAGGCCAGACCTGGCCCAGGTCCAGGGAGAAGGCAGACAGGACCAGAGACAGCCCTCTCATGCCAGCTGCCTGGGGACCTCCTGGGGTCCACTACCCCAGGCACACCCCAGATGCCCAGCCCACACATGGGCGGGAATCTTAGAGTCCAGCTCGAAGAATGAAGCCCCTTGGGACATTTGACACAAGGCTGTTGGGACTGATGGGCTTGATGGGGGCGACAGACAAGGGAGAGCAGGTGAGGATAGAGAAGACCCGAGAGAAGCAGACAGAATGTGGGGAGTGGCTCCCCGGCCCACACTTGAGCCAGCCAGCCCTGAAAGGACTTAAGGGGTCAGCTAGCCAAGGGTTTCACATTTTTTTAAAAACACTGAAACCCATCAAGACTAAATTTTACGCAGAAACGTCAATAATTAAAAGAGCATACAGAACTATTCTCACTGAGGCAGCCTGTTGGGTTTGTTCCGATCTCCACTGCTCTGGCAGTTCTTCCAGTTAATACTAGGGGAGCCACAGTTTGATTTTTCAAGATGATGATGATGATGACGACGATGACGGTGATGATGATACCGACACCTACTAGTACTTTCCAGCTTGTACCTTTACGTACAGTATCACACACAGTCCCCACACTACCCCTGTACCGCAGTCATATTTGTGATGAAGTATATGAGGCCTCAAGATGTTGAACAACTTGCCCCAAATCGTACAGCTAGGACATGGAGGAGCGGGGATTTGAATACAGACTATCTGACTCTGTGCTCTGTGTCATGGCGAGGAGAAAATGTACCACATCCCAGCCAACACCAAAGGGGAAGTCTTTTTGTTGTTGTTGTTTGTTTGCTTTTAAGACATTTAAGTGCTTAACCAAAGGGGAAGTATTTTCTTTTTTTTTTGTTTTTTTTGAGACAGAGTCTCACTCTGTTGCCCGGGCTAGAGTGCCATGGCATCAGCCTAGCTCACAGCAACCTCAAACTCCTGGGCTCAAGCGATCCTCCTACCTCAGCCTCTCGAATAGCTGAGACTACAGGCGCGCACCACCACGCCCAGCTAACTTTTTCTATTTTTAGTGGAGACAGGGTTTCGCTCTTGCTTAGGCTGGTCTCAAACTCCTGACCTCAAGCCTCGGCCTCCCAGAGTGCTGAGATTACAGGCATGAGCCACTGCGCCCAGCCCAAAGGGGAAGTCTTGATGAGAGGCAGTACGGCCTAATGGTTAAAGACCAGCTTTGGCACCAGCATGCTGGGGCTCAATCTCTGCTGCCTTTTACTGACCTATGTCACCTCTTCCTCATCTAGAAGATGAGACAATAATAGTACCTGCCTCAAAGACTCAGAGTTAAGATTAAATGCATTAATCCATATAACTTACTAGTACACAGTACCTAGCACATAAACAAGTACTTAATAACTCTGCAAGTCCACCCTTCCCTCCTAGGCAGGTTTATTCAGTGCCTGCTGCATGCAGAGGCCTGTGCCTTATTCTGTTATGGAAGGGGGAGGGGAGTGGGTCATCAGACAGCTCCCATCCCCAAAGAGTTCTAGGTCCAGGTGGAGATCAGGCCTGTGCACAAAACCACAGCAGCGGCTCTCTGAGCAGTCAGGTCCTCAGACGCTCTCCTAGGAATCCACCCTGGAGCACGATAGAAATGCTGGCTTAGCCACTTTACCCTAGAGCAACAGACCTCTGTTTGGGGTGTCTATTTGTTATAATAGTTTAGCCTACTCTAATTCATATACTTCAGCATCAGGATCTCTCAGTAGCAACTAGAAGTCTGATTTTTCAGAAAGTTCCCAGGCTAGATTCTATAGCCTGTGACAATGTGAGCAGCACCAACTAGTCACCTTCTCCTATCTCTTGGACCTCCAGGCTGGTGCCGGACCTCTTCTCTCTTCTATCTACACTCACTCTCTTGGGGAACTCATCCCGGCTCCTGGCCTTTCATCCATCTGTGGATGACAATACCCTGATTTCTACCTGCACTCTGGACCCCTCCCCTGGACTCCAGACTCACTCCAACCACACAGTCCACATCTCCCCATCTCAGAGGCATCGCAACCTTAACACATCCAGTCCCCTCCCAGCCTGCTCCTCCCACGACCCTCCTCCCTCTCAGTGAAATGGGACCACCCGTCCTCCTGCTGGCTGGACCAAGAGCTTTGGCGTCACTCTTGGCTCCTCACCTACCCTCCTTCTCACAGCACCCAATCCTATCGGCTCTTGCTCCCAGCCTGTCTCCAGCCTACCCACCTCTCACCATGTTCAGCACAACCGCCGGGTCTAAGCTGCCACCGTCTCCCCGCTGGCCGCAGCGGTAGCTCCCCAGCGGGTCTCACTCTGCCTTGCAACATTATGTCCCATTCACACCCTAGCAGCCTGTGACCCTTTTACAAACAGAAGCCAGATCTGCGCTCCTTTGCTCCTTGTTCCCATCACACCCAAGGTCAGGGCCCAGTGCCATGTGGCCCTCCCTTTCCTCTGTCCTCATTTCCTAGCGCTTTCCCCTCTGTCCCCTCCCTCCTGCCGTGCTGGCCTTGCTTTTTCTTGAACAGGAGAAGAGCCTTCTGCTTGCTACTCCCCCTGCCTATAATACTCTCCACCCTGATACCTGAAGGGCTTGCTCCTTCACTTCTGGTATCTATGCAAATGTCACCTCCCCAGTGAGGCCTTCCCTGACCACTCCCCACACCTGGAAACCCAATACCCCTGGCACCCCCAACCCCTGCTGCATTTTTCTCCAAAGCACTTACTACCATCCAACATAGTGTACGTTTATGTCTTTGCTCTCTGTCTCCTCCTACCCGAGTCTAAGCTCCACGAGGGCAGGGATTATCTCTTTCGTTTACCGAGGTCCCAACGCTCCGAACAGTGCACATGGCAGGAGCTCAGTGACTACTCATCGCAAGACTAAACAGCTGCCTTGGTGGCACCCTACAGCAAGCAGGACAGCCTCTCCCCCACGCGGCATAAATGCTTCACTTCCCCTGTCTGCAAATCCACACACTTCACCAGTCACAGCTAGAGAGGGCGAGGCTGGCTAACGATGGTTGATTTGGGGTGGGGGTGGGGACGGGGACTGGGTGGGACAGTCAGTGTGAAGGGGGAGGGGAGATCTAGCCATACGGGCTGGAGAGTGAGGCACCAGCCCTGCTTCCCTGACACACCAGTGTGACAGTGACAACTCCTGCCAAGTGGGGAGCCTTGGCCTGCTAGCACCAGGTGCCTGGGCAAGGGGGTAAGTGCTGAGAAGGATGCAGAAAGGTAGACAGGCCAGCAGTTCAATTCTAGAAACATTTATGGGGCCCTCACCCAGGCGCCAGGCGCTGTGCAAGCCGCCAGAGACCTAAGACCCCACTGGCCAGGTAACACAGGGCATGCCACCTTTTCCCTTTCAGCTCACTCTTGTTTTCAATGTTTACTTCAAGCCTTTCTCTTTACAAGCCTTGGCCACTCCCCCTAGTCTCACCAGGAAACTCCACTCCTTACTGCACAGAAAAAAAAAAATAGAAGTCATCAGACTAGAACGACCTCCACTTCCTGCAGCCAGACATGCGTATCTCCTTGCACAGGGCCCCTCATCGGCCCTTTCCCCTCTGGGGGTGTCAAGAGAAATGACCCTCTGGCTTGGGCCAGTCTCCCCAGCTGTCGTCCACCTGTCCTGGGCTCCCTCCTCCTCTGGGATCTTTTGATGTCGGGTCTCACCTACCTGCACCTGCCTTCTCATCAACCTCTCCCTTTCAGCTGGCTCCGCCATAAGCATTCTCACAGCCACAAGTCTCTCCTAAGATTAAAAAAAAACAACCAAAAATTCTCACTCTCAGATTTCCCTAAAATTCGTGCTCTCCTTTATCTCACAGCCAAGCTTCTTGACTCACCCTCACCTCGATCCCCACTGGCCTCTCCTCCACCCAACGCTCAGCTGCTCCAGCCACTTACACCCTCACCAACCCCTCAAGCTGCCCTCACCAAGGTCGCCAGAGAGTTCCGGGTCACTGGTGACAATGGTCAATCTTCAACCTTCACCTTATCTGACATCTCTGCAACCGCCCACTCTCCATACCCAACACACACACTGCAAAACACCTCCCCTTCTGCTTCCCTGAAACCACACTGTGCTGGTAGCCAAGACCACGTAAAAACAAACAACTCCCAGTTGTCACTCTCTCTCCAGCCCAGACATCACCTCTGCATATAGACCCATCGATGCTCTTCCTACCTAGCACGGCCTTTGGAATACCTCGCAGGTGCTCCAAAGCCAACTTGTCCCCAGCTGAATCCCCTCCCCTCTCCCAACTGCTCTCTCTCCAGAGCTCCCTCTAGGTAAAGACTCATTCTCCACCTTGCTGCTATGGCCAGACAGCTAGCATCACTCCCGGCAATGCCTCCTCTCCTCCCCTGCATCCAATTAGTTATTGAGGCCTCCTGAATGTACCCCATAAATACACTCAGCCTACTTCACTGCTATGACCAACCCCTGATTCAAGCCATCATCCCCTCCTCTCTCCTATAACTGGTCACCCCTCCTATAACTGGTCCTCCCTCACCTATTCTTGCCACTCCAAAGCATTCTTCACACGGCAGCCTGATTGAACTTTTGAAAAGGCCAAGCTGGTGGGACTCTCAAAACCTTTCCAAAGTCTCCCATTATTCTTAAGGTTCCCAATCCCTAACGCATCCTACAGGGCTCCTGCCCACATCTCTGAGGTCACCTGGGAGCTCCCTCCCTCCCCACCCCTTATTCCCCAGCCTCTCTGGTCTTCGCGCTGTTCCTCATACGAACAGAGAAACTTCCCTCCTTACGGCCTTCGCCCAAAGGCTGGCGGCCCTTTGCTCAAGCTGTGGTCTCTGCCGCAACATCCTCTCCTCCCTCTCTCCCCACCTCTCGCTGAGCTAAATGCATCCAAGCCCAGCTGAACATCACATATGCAGTCAAGCTTCTGTGTGCCTCTTCTCCCAGGTTAGGTCCCCCCTCCTTTATGACATGCCCTCTAATCACCTACAGCACTTACCAGGAACGTAATGAGTTGTTTATGTAATTACTGTTCAATATGAGTCTTCCCCAGCACTCAGAAGGCAGCGCTGGGACTGTGTCTATCTTTTTGAAGGTGCTGACACAGGCAAGCACTGAAATATCTGAGTCAATTAACAGCTGCCACCTGGGGTGCCTATAAATGTGCCAGATACCGTAGCTAGGAACTTTGCAAGGCTCGTGCCACTCAATCCACACAGCAACCCCATGAGGTACAGGTATTATTCATCTTCCTATTTCACAGATCAGAAACCCGAAGCTCAGGGGGGTTGCACAGTGTGTACGAGGTACCACAGCTGGTAACTGCCAGGTAGCGATTCAGGCTTGTCTGCTATCAGAGCCACGACACCACGCTCACCGCTTACTCTCCACAGCACACTCACTTGGACAGTGTAGGTGCCCAACCAAGAAAGATGGACAGAATGACCAACTATATCATCTCCTTTGATCTTCAGTCACTCTTGAGGTCTACAAATAAGAATCACAATTCCCCTTTTCCAAATTAGGAGGATGGGGTGTGAGGGGTGCAGAGGGTCCCCCAGCAGTAGGTGGCTGTGCTGGGCTAGAACCCAGGTCTTCTGGCTCCTTGTCTAGGGTGATTTTCTGTACAGTATAACTATAGTCATGCACCGAGAGGACAGTACAGGTGGGATTATGGAGGAAAGCTGTGCTGAAAAGAGCTAACACAGCAGGCCTGAGACTGCCATCTCTAGAAAGGTCTGCTTGCAAGGACGGCCCTTGGTGGCATCTAGGAACATGGATATCAGGAGGCTCCCACCACCCCAACTGATAGGAGTGGCTCACTGTGCCTAAACTGTGCAAACAATGTGGTTTATGCTGAACACCTGTTTTTCTTCTGTAAGTCTGGTATTTTGTTATATGCTAGACAGAGGTGCCTACGTGACTGGCCCTCAAGAAAAACGCTGGGCACTGAGTCTCTAATGGGCTTCCCTGGTAGACAACACTTGACGCCTGTTGTCACAATTCACTGTTGCAGAAATCAAGCACATCCTGCATAATTCCCACTGGGGAGCTCCTTCCAAGACTCCAAGAAGCTTGCATTTGGTTTCCCCTGGACTTAACCCTATGCACCTTTCCCTTCGCTGATCTTGCTTTGTATCCTTTGGTTCTAACAAATCACGGCTGTGAGTATGACTATACGCTGACTCCTATAAGTCCTCCTAGAAAATCACGGAACCTGGGGATGGTCCTGGGGTCACCACACAGAAACCTAATAAGAGATGAATTTTGAATTTGTTTTGAAAAGGGTGACAAGGCATGGATTAGTGGATTAAAACAGGAGGCAATCTAGGAAGGAGAAATGATGTGAGGAAAGGTAGGAATAGATAAGTCAGGTGTAGAAGGCCCTACAGCTGTTTAACAGGCTTGAACAGAGTGGATGGTGAGAAAATCTAGCACTGCAATTATGAGGTGGAAGACGTGGGGGCTAGCGAAGTCCACTTGCTAGAAAGATCCAATGTGAGCAAAGTGAACCACTTAACGCCACACATGGGGAACAGTTAGTATCAAGGAGGGACTGAAAGAATTCAGTGTGTGGCTGTCCATAGAAATATGCAACGCTGCGCACCCCTGAGGAAGGCCTGTGGTAATGCTGCTGGGAGCTTGAAGCAATGTCCCAAATTCCTGAATTTTGGAATAAACCACCTTAACATAAGAAAATCAGTCTGCTCCAAAATAATCTATTTCCCATCCCTTAAGGGTGACTATTCCCTTCTTCTTTTCTCTGAAACACCTTTGCCCAAGTATTCCTTCCCATCCCTCTGATCCACGTCTTACTTCCCACAAGGGCTTCCTGGAAAACCCCATCCAATTTCTTAGTCACTCCCTTCATTCTGCACATAGTTAGCACGCAAGCCTTTGCTTTATGTTAGATTATTCTGCCTTTACCCCAGGGAGGCACGGGAGGTTTTCCCAGGTTGCATCACACGTATTGGCCCAGCCCCTCCCTCAGAATGCTAACGTCAGGAAGGCAGAAGAGGGACTCTCACGATTTCTGCTTAGCTTAACCCCACCCACCTGCCTCCTTTCTCCAAGGTCAAGGGCCTCCCTGAGGAGTGCCTTGGCACGCAGCCTGGATGTTCTAAGCCATTGCCTGGGTAAGGGAGAGTGGAAGGGGCTCTGGGTGGTGGCTTTGCATAAAATCAACTGCATCCTGCCCTGACTTCACCCTTGGATCCCACTGAAGTAACTGGTCTGCTCCTGGCCGTCGAGCCAGAGCCTGTATTTTGCTTCCCAAAGGTGTTTTATTTCTTCTGCTGGGTACCTGTGCTGGGTCCCTGCCAAGCACTACTCTTCCTCCAAAGCTGCAGCCTACTCTGCCCACAAGTCCTTCTGAGGACTAAACTCCTGCCCCTGAAACCTGAGCCCTGGGGCACTAGCCCCTAGCCCCTGAGGTCTACCTGGTCTACAGATTGCAAAGTGGCAGCAACAGGCTAGTTTAAATGATGGTCTATCCTGGCACATGGCAGTTCTTCTGCTTGTTTTTAATTTAAATCTGAAGGCCTTTAGGCTAGGCATGCATTTTCCAGCTCCCCAGAAACCCCACAACTCTCTATTTCTATTAACCACATGGAAGAAGAAAACCAGTTTTACTGAATACCTGCCAGGCACTAGGCTCTGTTTATATACAGGCTCATGTAATCTTTCCAACAACCCCAAATGAGAGACATTACTATCTCTGTTCCCCAGTGGGAATATAGACACTTATGGAAGTTGGGCAACTTATCCAGATTATACAACAACAACCAGCAAGTCATAAACCAGATTTGAACCCCAGCCTGCCAGATTCTGAAATCCACACTCTTTCCACAATGCCATTAGTGAAAAAGGTAGGTCTTGATTAGGCTATGTATTAAGGAGGCCCTTCTGCAGCAGTATGGAAAAGAAAATAGGAAAACAAGTGAATGGATAATTAAGTTTGTCCAGGAAAGAGTCTGTGGCCCTAAACTGGGAATAGACAAATCAGGACTGGCTGGCAGGGACAGGACAAAGGTGACTGAGAAGCAACAGTTGCCATAGTTGGGGGGAGGTGGAGGAAGAGGAGACTTGGGACAGATGTCTAAAGGGGTTCCAGGCTGGAGTGCAGTGGCACAACCATAGCTCACTGCAGCCTCCAACTCCTGGGCTCAAGTGAACCTCCTGCCTCAGCCTCCCAAGTAGCTAGGGGTCCCACTATGTTGTTCAGGCTGGTCTCAACTCCTAGCCTCAAGCGATCCTCTTGCCTTGGCCTCCCAAAGAGCTAGGATTACAGTATGAGCCACCGCGCCTGGCCTTTCTTTGAAAGTGGTGGTTTAAGCCTTGGGAATGGAAGAAGGCTCTAGGGAGAGGAGCTCAGGGAACAGAACGCTGGCCCGAGGACCCAGCTTGACCCCACACTGGCGCTTGCAGGACAGAGGACCAGAAGCTCAAGGTCAAGGAAGGGAACGCCAGTGGGGGTGGGGCGGCAGCCTCAGGAGACAGGCGACAGCTGCAGCATGGGCTGGTGCAGGCCTGTGACCAGGCCCCGGAAACCTTCGCAGGCAATCCGAGCAGCGCCGCAGGTGCACAGTGCTGAGGGAGGAAGACAGCACAAGTGCTGGCTACTCTTTCCAGAAGCTGGTTAGTGAAAGAGAGAGGAGAGGGACTGGGAAACACGGAGTCTTCTTGTTTAACAGAAAACTGAGCTTGCTGGGGAGGGAAGGAGTCCGCGTGGGAGGGAGAGATGGAACCTGCCTCGGGGAGCAGGAGAGAGCTGACTTGGAAGAGTAGGTGGAGAAGGTGCTCTCGCCTTGGTCCGGAGGAGAGCACTTTCTCCTGGAGAGAAAAAAAAAAAAAGCCATGGGGGAAATTCCAGGGATGTTCTGAATTGGTGAGAAGGGAAATTGATGGAATCTATGGTGTCAAGAAATGAGATGGGGATCTGCTGAGAGTGAGGTGACAGACCCCATCCCCCACACACATCTCGACAGGGAGCACGCTGAGCTCTGTCACTTAGCACTGAATGTACACGGCCTGCACCGCAGATGGACACTGCAAAAGTAAGTTCAGTACACAGGCCATTTGGAGGTGTGCTGTTTTTGCTAAACACAGCACAATCTAAACACGCACCGCAACCTGCCGCCAGGTATCAATAAACAAAATGTGCTCATCACTGTCACTGTAAACAGACTTCGAATGTCTCGGTCAGGACTAATGAGGATTTTCACTTTAGCTCTTCCCTGGTCCTCTACCCCACTTCCTCACAAGAGAGGACTTGCTGGAGGCCATACCATTCAAGGCTGCTATCTGATCCCTCAAATAAAGGTTTCCTCTGGGCAAAGCAACAAACTTAAGCTGGCCCAACCCTGGCAGCCTCTGGCCTTGAGGATTGCCTTTGCCCTGCGGCATGTACCCCTCGTCCCCATCACGCACGCACACACACACCTGCTACACCTCTCTGGGGCGACAGCTCCTGTCCACAGGAACCTCACAAGAGCTCCTCAAAGACTGTGTCTGCCACTGCTCCCCTCCCCACTTGTCCTGGTTTATTAACTCTTAAAGACCCCTGATCAGCGACAAAGGGGTCAGGCAGCTTTTGATGAATATCTTGCTCGTTCTCTCATCCTCCTCCTGCCCAGAATCCTGGCCACCTTTAGTCAAGACACTATGGGACAGGCGCAGGAATTGGGGTCAGAAGCCGTGGGCTTGGGTCCTGCCCCGGCCCTATGTGATGAGAGATCTTTCAAATCACTCCTGAGCCCCAGCTTGCAGCCAGATAAAGTGGAAGGAATAGCACCTGCCTCTCCCTTCTCCTTCAAGAGGCAGCAGGGAGTGAATCAGATGAGACGGGCTACTTGTAAACTGTACAGTGTTATTCTCATTTCTAGGATCCAAGCGAGTCCTTCAGGCAGCTCCACCTCTCTCTCCAAGGCTCTACCCAGCACGTGTCCCTGGCAGCCCCGAGCCCAAGGGAGACACACCCCAGGAGAATTCAGTGCAATTTAGCCGACGTTTGTTTAGCCCTGCTCTACGCCAGATTCCAGGATACGCACAAAAGCAGACACAGGTCTTGCCCCAAGTGTGCCTGGCCGGGCAGAGCTAAAGGACTGGGTGTCTGTTCATGCAGTGGCTAGGGCAGTTTCCAGCGCGACTTGCTCCATGTTGCTGGGAACAGAACACACAGGCATTATTGGACTCTGGGTCCCTTTGCTGGCCCCTCAGACAGGCAGACTTGGCTGAGAAACCAGGGGGAGGGGCCTGGAGCAGGTGAACCAGAGACCTTAGAGCTCCACACCTGGTCTGGAGACGGAGCTCAAGGGGTTATTTATACTCTCAGTGCTTCACTCTCCCACCTGAGAGATGAGAAGAATAGTCCTGCTGTGGCCTGACTCAAGAAGGAATCAGGGAGGACAAAATGAGAACAAAACAAGAGCAATTCTTTGAAAAGGAAAGAGCTTCACATACAAGGAATTATTTTTTTTTCAGTGTCCTCCCCAGTAAAGCTGAGATAACCACAGAAGGTTCATCTCAGTAGTGAGGTGCCTTTCCCATCAGCCTAACGGGACTGACTCAAGAGGCATCTAGCTCCCACATTCTGCAAATCCTCCTCCCTGAAATATCCCAGTCTCTACAGTTAGCACTTTCAGTGGATGGGGTGCCATCTCTTTTCCATATTCTTTCCACCACCCTACTACCGATGTCCAAAGGGTACGCGGTGACACTTGCTGACTGAGGGCAATATGGCCATCCTACCCCCACGACCACAGACCTCAGCCAAGAGGACCTAGGAGTCACCTTCTCCATCACTTCCCCTCTTCCAGATGCCGGCTCAGGCTGGAGACTTTGTCCGGCCTTTGTCCAGGATCTATGAGCTGCAGGGAAAACAATACCAGAACCAAAA
Organism: Cheirogaleus major; assembly: GCA_963574435.1. Taxonomy (NCBI): domain Eukaryota; kingdom Metazoa; phylum Chordata; class Mammalia; order Primates; family Cheirogaleidae; genus Cheirogaleus; species Cheirogaleus major. Next base: position 35,198 of record CAUYPO010138782.1, on the reverse strand, counting down.
GCCTTTACAGGAGCTAGGTGTTTTCCACTTCCATCTCACATCCACCTTTCCTGTAACAATTTCTGTCTCTCTTGATCAAATTAGAGTAGACTTAGGGGTGGGGGCGGGGGCTTTAGATGATCAGTTATGTTAACATTCCTGTTTTCAGCTTCTATAAGGCAGAGCAGGCAGCTGCACTGGGATTTGAGAGGTCCTAGCCCAGCCTTTTGCTGCCTAAAATTATCTCTTCACACACCCAGAACTGTTCTATTCCCAGAAATACTTCAACAAACTTCTTTGCATTTCACGTCTTCCAAAACTCTTTTAAAATGCAAATCTCTCTGGAGGAAGGAGCCATATTCCACTGGCCCTCGCCCAGTTCTTTCTCACACAGCACTTGCCCGATAAATATTTGCTGAATTAAATTAGTTGCTAGATCCCTGTGCTCACAGGCCGTGGGCCAGGGCCCAGGGCTGCGGAGCATGGGGCAGCCCAGGCAGGGCCCCTCTCCTCGGTTCACCAACCTTAACACTCTCCTAGGCGGCTCTGCCCGCCACAGCGAGACAACTGAGTTCTCACGAAAGTAAATCTGAAATAGCCAAATATGGAAACTCTGCAGGAGGGGGCAGAGCCAGCAGAGAAAGTCGCCAGAGCAGCCCAGTAGGACCAGCAGCAACAGCGCAGCGCCGATAATCACCGAAAATTCTCAGAATTGCCAAGACCCCGCAGAGCAGTCACACGGGGAGGCCATCTAGGGTGGGGAACTGAGATTCTGCGAATTCTCTGGGTGCCCCTGGGCAACTCGTCTGACCTCTCAGCGGCCTGGTTTGCTTCAAGACCCCTCTGAGCTCACCTTCTGCAGAGGGAGGACAATTCCTAACCGAGGACGCGCAAACCAACAGTTGGTGGCTGTTTCCATTCCTCGCAAAATGAAAGTTTCATTCTGGAGTCGCTCTGGTTGGAAAGTCTTGCAAAGGTGGAGGGGGTGCCTAAGAGCGTGGAGGGAGGCCCGGGCCGCTCTGCAGTGCGGGTGTGCGGGGCGCGCCCCAAAGTCCGCCCCGCTGCGCGCCCCAACTGAACTGGCCCCTCGGTCCGCAGCCGCGCACGGACCAGCGCCCCAGCTCGGGGCCCCCGTCTCGGTCTTCGCCACACCTCTCCCCTGCTAAGGAAACCCACTCCGCACCGCACCCACTCGCCCCCGTCCGCGGCCGCCTTCCCCGCCGGCCCCCCGCGCCCTCGGGCCCAGGCCCGCCGCCTCCGGCCCGGCCTGGCCGCCCCTCGCGCCCTCCCCGCGCGGGTCAGGGGGACCGGCCGGGCGCGAGCAGGCGCTTTCGGTTTCAAAGTAACCGGGACGAGCCGAGAAGCGCCCGGCGGTCACCTCACCCCAGCCCTTCCGCCGCGGGGTGGCCCGGCCGGCGGCCTGCGGGGACTCACGTGCGGCTCGGCGCGCGGGGTCAGCGGGCGCCCGTCCGCGGGCTCAGGCGGCTCCGGGCGGCAGCGGCGGCGCCAGGCGGGGGCGAGGCCCGGGGCGGGGACAGCAGGGCGGGGGCGCAGGGGAAGGGCGGACGCGCAGGGAGGGGTCGGGCAGACGCTGAGAGACAGCCACCCCGCTTAGAAATCCCAGCTGCCCTCTCTGGAACCGTGAGCACCCACACATGTAAGTCATCTCTGATTCCCCTCACGTGCGTTTGAATTGCAGACGACTTGCTCCTCCACCGGCGACAGCCAGGCTCAGCTAATCCTTTCACGTGTGGACCCATCAAACCACCTGGGGAAGTAGGCCTGGTCACCCCCATTGTACAGACGAGCCGTCTGAGGTCCCGAGCAGCAACGCCGAGTGTCGTGCGCAAGGCTAGACGCACTCACCAAGTGCTGCAGCTAGAACTTGAACCCTAAATACAAGGCTCTTTCTTACAAAACATTCTCTCCAAGAGTGTGTGTGCTGAATAATATTTATATTCTATGTAAATGAAACGGACCCAAATTTCAATTCTAGCTTCTTCGCTTTCAGTAAGGCAAGCGTGGGAAAGGTGCTGAACTGCCCCGAGTTTCAGTTACTGTACTCATCAGCAAAAGGGGAGAATGAGAACTACATTGAGAGCCAACAGCTCAGATGTGCACAGGAGCAGGAAACAGCAGGAGGGAGGAGGAGGTTGTGCTCTGGGAAGAGGGGAGCGACACGGGAACACTAAAGAGCCCATGTAGGCTCAAGCAGAGCACCCACGGCGCCATGCCAGCCTGTTGTTTCCTGGTCTCTTAGTTTTCAACAAGAGCCAGAAGTCTAGATTCAAACTTTTTGATTGGTGAGCCAGATTAACTACTCCGCTAAGGAGATAGCGCCTGTGGGCATTGCTTTGGGGCTCTAGATCTTGCTCACTGTCTTCGGTCTTCGGGTGAGAATCAAGAGATGGAATTCCAGGAACTAGGAATTCCTGGTGCTCAGGAACTAGTTCCTCTCCCTGTTCCCCTGTAGATCTTTTATGGTCGACTGCTTCTCACCTCTCTTCTCATTACCCCCACAGCATAATATAAGTCGATATGATGATTTTTAGAAGTTAGATCTCCTTTCACTGGCTGGAGACGTCAATGTCTAGTGTGTTCACATGCAGGTAAGCCCAGGGGCCCCGTAGTGTCTTTGACGGGAATTCACTTCTCTCTCCCACCTCTCTCCCCACCAACTGAATAAAACAGTGGATTTGTTCCAAAAGTGACATCCAAGCTTTAAATATGATGGAATCAAAGCTGGGATAGAGTCTTTATTGTGGCGGGAAATGGGTGCTGCATGACTCCAGGAGTCTAAGTGGGGAAGAAAATAATTTTAGATGGATGTTAGAAGCCAATGCCATGTTCCCAATTGCCCCTTGTTGATCACAGAGTGGAATTTGAATTGCGTGTGTTTATAAATGTCCATATAAAATAAACATTAGGCTGGGTATGGTGACTCACACCCATAATCCCTGTACTTTGGGAAGCTGAGGCAGGAGGATTGCTTGAGGTCAAGACCAGCGTGAGCAACATAGCAACATCCATCTCTAAAAAAATTACAAAAATTAGCCAGGTGTGGTGATGTGCATCTGTAGTCCCAGCTACTTGGGAGGCTGAGGCAGGAGGATCACTTGAGCCCAGGAGTTTGAGTTTGCAGTGAGCTAGGCTGATGCCACAGCATTCTAGCCCAGGCAACAGATTGAGACCTCCTGTCTCAAAATAAAATAAAACAAACATTAAATGCTTACAAATGATAGCTAACATTTATTTTTATTTACCACGTACTGTGATCAATGTTTTATCCATATTAACCCATTAAGCCCTATTTTATAGATGAGAAAATTTATCTACTGAGCATTTTGCCCCAAATTGCAAAATTCTTTGTTTGGGAGAGATGGAATTTGAATCTGGGAAGTCTGGTTCTGGTGTATTTAGCTACGGGCCACTCTGCCCCTCAAAGAAATGGCTGGTGTGAGTTCAAACAAAACAACTTCAAGACAGAGACAAATTTAAGCAGTTTTAGTGTTTTGAAAATATTTGGTATTAAGTTCAACATTACCTCCAAACCAAATTCAGCTACAAAATAAGAGCAGAATTAGACTGTACCGTAAAGTTTTACACGGAAGGAAAGGGCTAGCCCTTTTATCTGTTTCTTCTGGACACGTTAAGATTGCCCCAGACATCAGAAGACACGGATTTCAGCTGTTTACTTTTTTGAGAGGTTGCAGCCCTGGCTGTCAGTGTGAAGATGGTGCTGATGGAGAGGCGAGGACGCCGCCTACTGGATTCGTAGTTGAATGCATTATCTTCCTCCAGCTGCTCTTTTGTAACAAGACTGATGGACGTTGTGAATTAAAGCAAAAGATCATACTTTCCATCACCTAAAGATCGGTGACATCAGACCAGGGGAAATAGTCTCCTTGGGCTTTAGGTTGTACTTCTAACTTCCATTTCAAGTTACAACGGAAAGTCTTTCTCTGTAATAGGACCACACACGGAAAGTGTGGTATGCTGCAGCAGAAAACCACTCCGAGGCAAAATGCAAACCTCAGGGTCCTGCACTTGCAGAATGCTCACCAAGTCGGTGTTGCGCTGAGGCAATAAATGAATATCTGTGGCTTTTCTGTGTATAATTTCCTAACCAGTGGCATGCGGTCCCTTTGTTTCCATCAAATAACCTTTACCACAGCTCTGCCTGTCTGTGTGCTGACTGCCACAGAAGAGAGGCAGGGAGGACTAGGAGCAGGGCAGGGAGCTTCACCCAGGACTTTTGTAAATTTTTTTTAAAGATTCCCTTTGCAAAAGAGCCTATGTATGTGCATTCAGCAGCTGCACTTTTAGCTTAGGAGCTTAAGAAAGACCCGTTTCTTTTGTTCTACCTTGTGTCTATTGTTATCTGTGTATAGGTTCAGCACCAATTTGAAAAAAGCAGACTGTCTTCATTATACACTCGGCTAAATGTGAATTCTGGCCATTTTGGCAGTTTCTTTAATAAGATTCGCACATACGATTCCTATCACTTCTGGGAAAACATTTTAACCTATTAATTCTGCATAGTCACCATAAGGCATTAAAATATATCACACTGTCTTGACTACTGTAGCTTTATAACAAGAATGGAAATAAGTTAGTGTAAGTCACCCAGTTTTGTTCTTCTTTTTCAGAATTGTTTTAGATAGTTTAAGTTAGAGGTTGGTGGCTGTTTTTATAAATATAGTTCTATTGAGACATAACTATGCCTGTTCATTTACATATTTTCTTTGGCTGTTTTTGAACTACACTGGTAGAAATGAGTAGTTGCAACACAAAAGTCTGTGGACTGCAAACCCTAAAATATTTACTGGCTATAGAAAATTACCATGCCAGGCTAATTTTTTCTGTTATTGGTAGAGATGGAATCTCACTCTTGCTCAGGCTGGTCTTGAACTCCTGACCTCAAGCAATCCTCCTGCCTTGGCCTCACCAGAGTGCTGAGGATTATAGGAGTGAGCCACCAAGCCTGCATGGGGCTATGGGTTAAGTAACTTGTTATGTGAAGTTAGAAAACAATCATGTTAAAGGGAGAAGGGCAGCTATTTTGCATAAACAAGCCAAATGACAAGCTCCCCACTGATTCTGATTGTTTTCAAACTCTTGGAAAGGATGAACAAGCCAGCATGTCAACAAAAATAGTCTTGAGGTTAGTAAAGGCCTCTTCAAGCCAAATCCTGTCAAATAAGAAAGCAGTAGTAAGCTGGACAGATAGATCCCTTAAGAGATACCTTGTGTTGTAGTATTATTCAGGATCTTCCTAGTTATTGGTAAATTGTACCTAGTATGTTTAAATAAATGTACAGAGTAATCCATGTCATTTACGCTGTGAAGATGGCTCTTAAATCTCTCCACTTCACATCCCTGGCAGCTTTTCCTTAGAGATCCTGTTCACCCTAATTCTACCTTAGGATTCTTAAGTTTAAGAAGTTACCACATTGCAAAGACCCATTCCCTTATCAATAATCTACTTTAAATCTGGTAATGACAACTGGCAAACATCTCAATCCAACATTAACTTTTTGTCTTCATTGTTCTTCCCTGTTAACTGTACAGGACTTAACAGCAGAAAAGGGCAGATAAGGCCACATGGCCTTGTGTGGCCTTATAGACACACACTCATCTAGGAGCATTCCTTGTGATGTTTACTGCTGTAGAACATTCTTTCACCAAGGCAGTTATTTAAAGTTAAGATAAAGATGAAAGGTGTGAGGAGGGACATATTTTTTCCAAAGAGAAGGCAGTTTATGTACTCCCATAAATCAGCTATCAGAAAATGAGGTAAAGGTTCTTGTAGACATTTTCTAATCTAGCATGGTTTCTCAAACTTGATTCTTGCATTCTTTCTGATTCACTTAATGTTCTGTTATCTTATCAACAATGTAATCTATAACGAATGTCTAAGAAACTAATATACATTTTAGTTTCTTTTTCTTGTTTCCTACAATCAGAATGTATTCATCATTTATTTGGGGGAGGCATGAAGAGAGAGATTCTGCTTAGAGTTCTGAGTCAAATTATTATTCTTTTCTGAGGAGACCCTGATACCCAGTGTTAACTAGTTAGCAGTTATTAATATTTAGGGGTAGTATTCTTTTCATAACAGGAGGAAATATTAAATTAATACAACATATTTAATACCTAAACTTGGTACTTTAACCAAAGTATAGTCATGTGCTGCATAACATTTTGGTCAATGACAGTATGTATATACAATGGTGTCCCATAAGATTATAATACTGTATTTTACTATACCTTTTCTATGTTTAGATACACAAATATTTACCATTGTGTGACAACTGCCTACAGTGTTCGGTACAGTAATATGCTGTTACCGTAGGTTTGTAGCCTACGAGCACCAGGCTAGGCTATACTATATAGCCTAAGTGTGTAGGTTATACCATCTAGGTTTGTGTAAGTATACGCCATGATATTCATATGACAAAATCTCCTAACAATGCATTTCTGACTATATCCCATAGCTAAGCGACAGGAATATAACTTGCAACATTCTTATTATTTTTAAAAATAGTGACTGTCATGTTCTTGGCTCACTGCCTATATCTATTGCTAAAAAGAATGTACTACATTAAGAACATTTTACGTTCTTTCATCTTTTATATTCTATTTACTCACTTAATTGTAAGCTTATTAAGAACAAATTTTGATTATAACTTACATTCATCCATATTACACTAGAATTAAAACATACAGAAAAAATATTTTTTCATTAATTTTACCAGATGTTTTCCACAGTGTGATTTATTTTTAGTTATGTAATTTAAAAAACACTTTGGTGTAGATTTTTCAAAAATGATAACCCTGAAATTAATGAAAATGGTCAAAGATTTCTAGGTTTTGCTTTTTTTTATAAAAATCAGTATTTAGAATTTCACAGTGAAGAGGTCCTAAATTTCTCATACAACATGAAATTATATAAAAATAGAAGACATAGACATCTTTAAATCTTTAATCCTTTGATTAAGCAGCAAGCATATCACTCTTCCAGGCCAAACACTGCTTAAGCAAAAAAGAAAAATAATGACGTGCAAAATATTTACAAAATATGCAAAGCACACAATAAAGACATCTCACTATATACATGTGTCATATTACTAACGAAGCTAAGATTTTTCTACTGTGTGCTCCAATGTACGTAAATCAAATTACAGCACATCCCTCAGATACAGCACTTTGGCCCACGTCTGGGATAGAATATATTTTATATGAATCACAATATACTGAACAGCTGGACAGATGCTACTGCTGACCAACTTGACTGACATCCCACATACTGTGTACTGAAGGTCTACTGACAAGAGACAAGACAATGAAAGCTGTAAAGATATAGTATCCACATATGCAAGACAATCTAAGTGCTTTAAAAAATGCTTTAGATATTTTCTTTTAAGATATATAACTGTCACCCGAGGCTTTTAAAGAAAAAATAATTATACATTCTTGAATATTAAGAATTTTTTATCAGTTAAATTTTATCTGGTTATAATCCAGGGGCAAGAACTATTTAAGATGAGCCAATGAGAAACAAAAGGACCTATGCTGGAAAAGAGTTTTAGATTATGCCGGAACTTAAGAGTCTTTACGGAAAGAAGTGGTCTAAAATTGAAAATTAAAACTAATCAATGAATTAAAACCTATAGCTTTTTAATGCCGTAGAGCCAATGGGAGGGACTATTTTTCCTATATTTGGGGAATATATGACCTCTCAAAACATAAATTAGGAGCTTAGATGTTATTTCGTGAAGTGGTTCTAAATGTGGTAAGAATGTGAATGTGCAAGCATTTATTTAGCTGTTTCACTAGTAGATAGCAATCTAAGTGATCTGTCCCTTTGCACAAATCATGATTCCAATATGAAATCATTGTATCAAAAATATTAGTAACATATTGAAATACTATCACTTGTAAAATATTCTTTGTGTTTAATGATTATGTGTTGAAGTAAGAAGCCTTGAAATGTCTTTTTGTTTCTTTATAAAAAGGGGTCTCAGCATTTTTAGTTCACAGCACAATTGTGACAATATACTGATACATCTTTAGATAACACAGAACAAATTCTTAAATTTATTTTATGAAATAATGTTGATGATTTAACCCTAAACCAATCCCAAGAATACAGGTTGGCTGCAAGGAATACACAAATGTATCCAAATAGTACAATAGAGATTTATCAAGAAAACACCCTTCATATCAAATGCAGATCATATTATTAAGTATGAGGGCAATTTGAAGCTCATAAACTAAACACAAAAAGGGTATTGTAAATAAATGCATCCATAACCATCATCTCTACATAACTGACAAAATATAATTCTTTTCTAAAGTCCCCAAGTATAGGCAACTACTAGCTAAAAGCATATAGCATTTAGAAACATAAAAAAATTTCTTTTTTCAAAATTAACTTCATTTTCAAGGAACTTAAAGACATCATATTTCAACAAATTAAGTCCTCATTTGTATGTAAAATTATTATTCCAATTCTCTCATTACTGATGACAGGTCAATGACCTATAAACAAGGACTTTGCACTAGGACCCTAAACTGTATGTTAAAGGGTTAGTAGGTTCAGTACATTCTTTGTGGTTTCATATAATTGCTTTGCAATTGATTAAATTGCTTTCTTTTAAAGGAATATATTAAAATTCCTTTAGGAAAAAAAGCAACATTTTTTGAAAAAAGGGATATGTAGCTATAATTTCTTAAATATGCATAAAATGAACATATGTCAAAATATGAAATGCAGGCTATTTATTCTTGCACTCCTAACATAGGAAAATGTTTTAAAAAAATTAAATTAAAGAAAACAAAAGCCAAACATCCTTAACTTAAGAAACTTAAGGAGTTTTCACAATTCCTAAGTCAATATTCCTGTACTAAGAGTCTTGACTATGAGGAGGCAGGAATATAAAGAACCTCAATAAAATAAATACAGTAAAAACAAACAAAAAAACCCTTGGTATATAGAATACATAAATTTTTTTTCCTTTTATGAGATCACATTGCTGAACGTATACTCTAGAAAGGAGGCTAACTAGAGGCTTTTTGTTGTACAGGGAGCTGAAAAATTTCTTAGACATCCACTTATGCTAGTCCACTGCCACAGAACTAATTCGCAGCCTCAGTATGTAGGAAGGATTATTCTTTCCTCTTTTGTATCAGTCAGATGAGCATTGGTATAATGATGGGGTGAGAAGTTACTGCAGCTCTGTCCAGTTTAATTTTTAGTGCAGTGAGGACTGTGAATCTGTCTGAATTCCGATAAGTGATGGTGGCTGTTGACCACCAACCGTGGACAACACTGGTCTCGGGTTTAGACGGGGTGGCATAGAATTAGCAGGGCGAATGAGAGGTGGTGGAGGCTGATTTAAAGTTGGCCGGGGCTGGATGAACCGAGCCTGCTGCTGGAGTGGAGGAGGCTGCCGGTGAAGAGCAGGGGCAGCAGGCAGTGTTGGACGAAGAAGTGGTGGAGGCTGGTTCAGAGTGGCAATGGGGGCTGTTGGTGTTGGAGTGGATGATGGGGCAGGAGGTGATGGACCCAGAGTCCGAGGAGCCTGTGGGGTCTGTGCCTAGAGGTGAGGAAACAAAAATACATGTATGAGATGTAAGTCCTAATGAACTTAATACAAAATAGTTTGGGCTGTCACAGGAAAAACAAAGCAAATCAAAACAAAACAAAAACATAACACCAGTGTTTATTGGAAGCACAAGCTTCTTTTATTTTAAACAAAACAAAACAAAAAATCAAAAACCAACGAGGCTACCAAACAGGCATCTTTATTTGTAAACAGCTTAACACTGGAAATAAAAATAAGACTATAAAAGAACAATACACTCTCCATTCTTCTAGAATCAGAACTTAGCATGTCATTATGACTTAAGAGTCACGAGAGATGCACCACTAAGTAAGTGTATTGTCAACCTTTCATGCTCATTTAGCTAGTCCTCTGACAAATTAACCTTACAGAACACCACACAAAATGGTGATTCCTCAACTCATATTAGCTCAAATTCCATACACAAACACACCTCCTCTTCTTCATCAGTGCTCTTCCCTGATGGCACATTAGAAGCACTTTTTGTCTCCTCCCCTAAAGTAGAAGCATCACCATTAGAAGCCTGGGTTCCTTGTTCTGCTTCCCATTCCTGCAATACCTCCTCTAAGTTAAACCGACGCCTGTAGTTTACAAAGAAGTTCTTCACTTGGCCAACAGTCTTGTTGCCAATTACATCTGCAATAGCTTGAAAATCTTTACCATATTTGCGGACACCTGGAAGGCAAAGTAAATAATACACCTGTGAAGGATCAATAAGGAGAGCTGTGTGTACTATACATCATGCACACACAAAAGATACCAGCAATGAAAATCCTTTCTGATAAACTCTGGTCATTTCTCAATTCTGAGATAGAGGCTAAGATATCAGGGTCACAGATGAAAACTATCAATTATGTTATTTCATCGAGCCAGCCACTTGCCTTCAACTGAACAATCAGAAACTTACCATTTTTTACATACTCAGTTATTTTCTCCAATCCTCTCTTGAACTCTCAAATATAGTCCATTTATTGTAAAGCATTGAATTCTTTGTTCCATCCTCAATTCCACATTCATTTATTTCCCTAGTAGCCAGTCACCTAAATTTGAGCAACATCGTTTGTAAACAAAACTGGATGGGAATGAACCATCTGTCTTATCCCCTCAATGGACTGAGTGAGTAGCCTCAGGGTTCCCCCATTAAGAAAAGCAATATAATTTTGGTCTTAATACTAACTTCAACACAAATGCTTGCCTATCCCACCAGGGTACCAACAAATAGAAATGAGATAAGAATTTAAACATAAAAAGCAGAAAATCATCACGAGCTGATGGATTAAAAAAAGGGAAGATATTTTTCAGAGTCAGTTGGATTTTAACTCATTTAATAGTTCAAAAGACTATATGTATGAAGGACTATGTATGTATGACTATATGTATAGTTAAAGAATAAGGTAATACCGGTAGTAATGACTACTTGAATAGCACTTGCGCTCACCATTACAACCTTAAAATTAAGAAAGGTTGTATATTGTTATTTGAGAACCTAACTTTTCATTAAGGGAGTTTCATTATAATGAAGGATAATAACTGATTTATGAAGTTGAGTTTATCAATTATGCTACAGAATTTAAAATGGATAATAATTTGCTCTTAAGGGAATTTAAAAGAAGTTCATAGACTCATTCTAGAAAGAGATGCACTTAGCTCAAAACATAAAAGTTGCCTAAAATTTTGATTTTATAATTTGATAACTGCTTTTTAAAATACCAATAAATAATAACTCATTAATGGAAGAGATGAGAAAGGAGACAAAAATATGGTGGCTTAAATAAACTTAACATGTATATAATCACAGATGAGAGAATATATAGATATGTTAATACCCAGCAGAAATGCTAGATATATTCTTACTGATACCAATTAATATGAAATACCCAATTACCGTAAAGAACCACCATCATGATGTGACACAATTCTGCTTTTAAATTCTACTCTTATTTTAAACTGAGAATTTGGAAATAAGTATCTCTGGCTACATTAAACTAGCTGGGTTTGACTCTAAGGGGAGTTCCTTTATCTTAGAGCATTTTGGGCAGGAAGCCTGACATTACTATCCTATAACTATATCCCATTTTTAATGTAGAGTTTTGAGTTTGTAAGCTATGCTCATTTGCTCTGTTCTCAAAGGGAAAGACATGCATAACAATAAAGTAATAATGATAGACATTGTTTACAATGTTTTATCAATATAAATGAATTTATATTCCCATTAAATATATGAGTTGATTTCCAGTTTGAACTCTACAGTTAAGCATGAATTCTGATGGTGACTAGATTCCACTGAGGATTTATTTGGCACTAAAAACCCAAGGTTATTTCATAGTAGGAGTTATGGTTACACATTCAATTACTTCTCTGCTATACTACTTACTTTTAGAAAATAGCAACTTTTAAAAGGCAGAGTTTTTGTGCCATTTCTAAATCCTCAATTTGAGACTGCTGCACTGACTACTAATTAGAAACCAGATATAGTGTTCTATCAGCGTGCTAATTTTCTTAAGAGATACTTAATTTACACTCTAGCAATGGCCAAACCCACTGAATACATGAGTTTAGAAATAAAAATCTTAAATAAGTTTAGGATTAGACTGTATTCCTAGCAAGAATTCACATTAAGACTAACTTTGTAGTTACACGACCCCCGAGTAAGAAATAAGAAAAAAAAAAAAAGACTAACTTGGACTCCAAGACTGCAGATATTATAACCCTCATAACACCTATTTGTTTCGCAAAATATATTCCAAAACCACAAGCTGTCCAAGTCTAATTCCACTATATAACTGTCCCTTCTTCTGACTCAACCCCTTAAGAGTAATTTTCATTTTCTCTTGCTCAATGGCTTTTACCTTGTCACCAATATTGTCACAATCGTAAAACTGTGAAAGCTTAACCAGCTTTGTAAAACTGAAAACTACTTCCTGTAAGAGCTAATTTAGTTTTTCTAGAGACTTTGAATGTCAGGACTTTTTCCAAGTCACCCAGGTATGTTTATTATTAACTCATACATGCCAGTCTAAAATCTTAAGGCTCAGATCCCACTGCAGATGTCTGTAGTTTGACTGAGGATTACAATCAGTGCCCTAGGAATTAAGTATGCCCAGATATTAATTCCTTCAGCCTGCAGGATGGCTGGACATGGTCTAGAATAGCTAGAGCTCATTGGCAGTCTCTTCAAAACAAGAGCAGCTTTATCTGCTTGCCCTAGTGTGTTGTGACAAATTTCATAATTTTCTCTGTGTACATGAAAAAGGTTGGGAAGTACTGTCCTATGGAATACAAATCAGCACCAGCATTACTACAATGCTGAGTGCATAGGAAGCACTTTGGAAGTATGATTTTTCTTTCCTATAAGGCTTCATTCTATTTTTCTTCCCTAAACCACAAGAGGCACATATGGCTGACTTCTTCTTCACCTTCACAATTCCAATGACACTGCTCAACTGCATGTTTTGGTTAGAAGATGGAATTCTTAAGTTCTATACTGTGGCTAGCACATAGACAAACTCTAGTGAAACACTGACTTAATGGGACTGCTCCTTCAGAAAAATTCTCAGCTAGGCTTCCAAGACAACTAGCAGGGGTAGCAATGAGGAGCAACTAACTTGAACAACTTAGTTTCAATCTGTACCTGTGGGGAAGGGCAGTCCATTATTTTCTCATAGTTTGTAACAAACAAGGCAATCTGATTGCTTTCTCAGCAAGGGAGTTAAATATAATGATTAAATCAACCCCCCTTTTCCTGAATATGTAAAAGGCTTAGGTACATTTGAACCACTGTTGTTAAATTAAATTCTCACTCTAGGGCAAGAGGTCAGTTTTCAAAGGTTAGTGGAATGAATAAACATTTAAAGAACTCTCAAAGAGGCAAATAATAAATTTCCCAGGAAAAAATTGTTTTTAGTCAAAGTTCTAAATTTCATTTGAGAGTTAAAAAGAAACAACTTGGCTTCCTATACTTGCAGATGTTATCTTATAATCTTTAATATATACTTTTAAAGTTTTGTTGGGGAACCAACATAAAAATATAATGCATTAGGATATTCTGTTATCATTACATTTTAGGAAAGCCCACATTTTCCAACCAGTAATCTATACTGTTCAACAAAAATATCCATTTTTTTTTATATTTCTGGTAATATTTTTAATTTGCCAAAGGAGGTATTTTTATTAATAGGAAAGACTTTAGCATAGCCACTATATGAATTACTACAACTTGTGAATCAGGAGTTTGTCCACTCATACTTTTGAGTTTTGGCTAACAAGACAGTAATTTCAGTAGCCATTTATATAGTGTTCCTCAGCTCTGAAAATGGATCAGATTTTTTTCTTTTTTTAGCTAGAAGAGATAGCATGGATAGTTGCTTTTGGTATGTTTAAAAAGTTAATTTTAAAATTTGATTTTAGACTACAAAAAAAAAAAAAAAAACCCACCACAAGGGAAAACATTAACAGTAGCAAGCTGCTTTTGTGTTGTGAAATTCCAGAGGATTTTTTTTCCCTGCTTTCATAGCAAAATTTCTTAAAGTGAGTGTGTAACTTAATATAATCGGGAAATATTAATTTTTCAAAAACCAATTTTTAAAATAATAGAAACGGTGACACTCAGAAACTCCAGAGATATTGTTTTTTTCAAACAATAAAACATAAATTTAAACTCAAACCATTTGGGAACATGTATTTCTTTCCACCTCCTATAAATCACTTCAAGAATTCAGTATTTAAGAAGGTAGAAAAGATATCAACAGCAGTAGAAAAGTGACTGATGCATATATACGGGAGGGCTAAAAGTAAAAAATTACATAGTCTCTTTCCATAAGATCTCCTTTCTGGATCTTATATTCCCATCCTCCTTGTTATAAGTTAAATTCCATTACAAAAATGCTGGAAATTTTGAATCATGAATTATTTGAAGTGCATCAGAGGGCTGACAATTAAACTTTTGAACCTCCATTCTTATTGTTACAATAGAAAAGGTATGAATTTCTTATTTGCACTTCCTTTTGATTATTCATGTATTGGGTTACCATCCTTATATTTTTATCAACAGCCAAATCTATGTTTTTCTCTTTTATGAACCATTCTGGCTATTTTTTTCCAGTATGAGATAAAATTAGAAAGAAGACAATTTCTAGATTTGTAACTTTATTTCTCCTAAAAAGAAATGAATGTATGAACTACAGGAAGATAAGGTAACTTTTATTGTAAGCATAACCCACATGAACACAGTTGTCATCTTCTGTTTTAAATGAGAAGGCAGGTAATATGAAAAAATAAAAATTAAGGTTGATATCTTGAAAAAACTGGAAAACTTTTTGTTGTTTATCCTAAAATAGCATAAAAAATTTACTTGGGGAGCATGATTTTTTTTTTTTTTTTAGCACTAATGACTAAGAAATGAACATATTTAAGAAGTGACCTAAAATTAAAATGGCAAATATTTTATACCATGCTTCTGCCCCCTACACACTTTAAAGATTGTTTTGTACTATCATTTAAATGTCTTGTTGTTTTTCGAAGATACCTAATAACTATTTCACTTTACATAAAAAAAAGATACACCTAGAATCTAATGCCTTTCTTAATTCTTGCTAAATAAGGATTATTTATTATATGAATATCAAGTTTGATTTTAGGGTAATTTCTAAAAGCATTATAGGTTAGAAAAAATATTTATACATGACACAAGCTACAAACAGGAATTGGTCTATTAACTAATTTTTATAATAGAAAATTTAGATTCTTAAGGCTGGAATAGATGATAGAAATTATAGAAGTACCTTTTTCTTAGCAAGTATTTTAGGAGGATTAAATTAGCAGCATTGATACTACCCCCTCCAGAAATCTTGAAGAATGTTATTAAAATTATAACATAGGTAGAACCAAAATTAACATAACAAGGTGATAGATTAGAAAAGTATAAACTGATACCTATTTGATCAGAGCATGATTTTCCCTCTTCCAATTAAGGAAGAAAG
This sequence comes from Cheirogaleus major, assembly GCA_963574435.1. Taxonomy (NCBI): domain Eukaryota; kingdom Metazoa; phylum Chordata; class Mammalia; order Primates; family Cheirogaleidae; genus Cheirogaleus; species Cheirogaleus major. Next base: position 19,612 of record CAUYPO010138782.1, on the reverse strand, counting down.
GAAAACTTATTTAAATGGTTAACAGGTAGCAAGAGTATGAGTAGATGGAACAGGAAAGGTGGGAAATAATATATTTAAGCCCTAGGAAAGGAAACTGTCAACAAAAATGTATATTTAATAGTAAAAGTGTAAATCTTATTAGTGGCACTAGAGTCAGTATTTCTTTCTCCAGGTCACTGTCATAGAATATTATGAGCAAGATAAAACATTAACAAATGAGCATCAAATCAGAATATATGTGTAAAATGTCTTGAATATCAAGTGCTAGACAAATTAAAACATATTAATATCAAAACATAATTTATTATCATTTTGTAAAATTGAAATGGTCATTAGGGTAATATACATATAGGTTTACCACAAATAAAGATTTAAAAAAATAAGAAAAAACAAAAACAACTGACTGATAAGGACTTCTGGATAGCAAACTATATATATTAAAATAGACACTGCAATTATGCACCTTAATCACACTGAGACTAAGGTATAGGTGACATTACTATATGATTATACTGTTTATAAGACACACTTCTCAGTATTATATAAATGTGTGGGCACATGAGACAAAAGGAACTTTTTAATGCTCTCTGAAATAACTATTTTGGACATACATAGCCTTATATTATTTTATGTAACAACAACAAAATCTCCAAAATGAAAACAAAAATTCCAAAGAGTCAAAATAAATAGAGACATTAACACCATTAACACATTACTAAGAAAGTACCTTCAAAATCCTAAGAACATGCATACTTCCATAGAAACTGCTGCATTAGTGCAATTTATTTAAGGGGTCACTTTTTAAATGTGCATAATAGAATACTGAATATACCTCAGTACAGAGGGAAATGTTTGGTTATATGTATTAATAATCCATTTTTAAATTTTAATATTTGTAAGCTAAGATACATACAAATCTTACCATTCCCCCTTCCCTTGAATGCAGCTTTGCATAATATCCAACCCACTCATAAGATTCAGTGGACTCTTAGCATTTAAGGTAGTGCTATAGAGCACTATCAAATACTGGGTGCTGTATAGAGAAACATTAGTCCAGATTTTTCCTAGGAGATTCTCTTCAGAAACTCCTTTCGCTGGGGTAATTTCTTATATTACAGTACAGAGTTAATATACTAACTTTTAAGCAACTGAATACTGGAAACCAGAGTTCAATCCTTATTAGGCTAACTACTATGAAGGAGGGAAATATAGGCTTTACTTAAATAAAAGCAATGCCCATTCAAAATCACTATGCTAGATAACTATAAGCCATGCATATAGTTCTAAAAGAACATGAAGAAGCCATTGAAAATGCTAATTTTTTACACAAAAATTTAAATTATCAGAGTCTAATTTTAAAACAGCTATTACTGAACATTATGAACTAAACCTTGTTCTGACTCATTCAGAAACTTAATTCTACAATTACGGATGTGCTCAACACGCATCCAGCACCCTGTGTCTCACTCATAGTATCAGCTCTTTATGAAATAACTGTTATGCTGTATAGGCCAAAGGAAAGGCTGACATCATCCTGCCGGCACCCTCCTGTGACATCTTCAAATCATACTGGCTGGCTAGTTCTTACTCTTTCTAATGCAAACTGCAGAATCAGCTATCAGTCAATCTTTAATTACATTATTTCCATATTTGAATGATGCTAGCACAGCATTTTTGTATTAATTATGTTCTCTGATGAATATTTGGAAATATTTTTAAAGGTATGTTTATATATTTCACTGGGGCCCGACTCTCTCATAGTAGTTAACCTAGATAAAAAGCTATTAGTACGCAACACAAAGAAGGCTCATACAGGAAGAAAGAAAATGTTGACCAAACTTTAAATTACACAATCAGTCCTGCAGATAGTTTAAGAGAAAAAAAAAACTATAACAATGAATAAAAATAAATTTGTCCTTTTTAAAGTAAACTTTAAAAAAGTCCTTTTTAAACATGAGAAAATCCAAGTTTAAAATGCTTCCACTTTGCCCATGGGTATTCAAAATACAGAGTCTTCTGCCATATAATTCAACAAAAGAGTCTCATAAATAGTGCATTTAAAATGCTCTATGTATATTTTTTGATATGTCTCTAAAGTCTCTTTTTAAAAATATATATATTTAAAGTCAGGTCTCTAAGCATTCAGTGGTATATCTCTTGGTATGATACACTGAAAGTTTAAGCATATAGTTAGTATTTTCAATACCTGACACTTATCAAATAGAGAAATAATACACAGTAATTAGAGAAACCAGAAACATATCATAATTTATGCTTTAACTATTAACTATGAGTTATCAACAAATGATATAGTAAGAATGAACTCAACTGCAGGAATACTGAAGCAGAGGCAGAGAGGGCCTACATGACTGGTTCATGCTTATCATCACCATCAATTATTAGTGCTGAGAATGCATCATGTGCTGTTCAGGACGCAAAATGTACATAGACTCAGTATGTCATATCCACAAATACAACACAGAATTCCTGGTCAGCAGGACTTTGTGGTGAACACAAGAGCCCTTTCTTGATCCATTTCTAAAGGAAGGGAAGAGCTATGGTAGTGACCTTTCATGACAAGTAATTATTAACAACAATAACTGCTTATCTTTAATATACCTTGCACTGCTAGAAGCTGCTCCTCTGTGGTCCAACGGGCATTAATTTTCTGATTTGACTACAAAATTAAAGAGAAGTTTCCTAATGAGGATATGAAGACAGACATTTTCCAAAGTGCTCATTTTTTTAACTTTTCACCAAAATCACAGACATGAGGTTACTAAAACTCTGATTTATGAAGATTCCATTTTTAGAAGGATTAAAAATATATATTCTGAGTTACCTTTTACCCACAAAGAAAGACAATGAAAGGGAAATGTACCAATTTGGAAGAATGAACAACATTCACATTTATGCTCTAATTAGAGATATTAAAACCTGATAAAATCTATTAGTCTCCCATTTTCTGACTACAATGTTCATATCACACATTGCAGATAGTAATTTTAGCCTTGTTTTAAACATTTAATATACTTTATTTTCTTTAGAGAGAATCTATGACTCTAAAATGTCTTCCCTTCATATTTAGATTAAACCTATCCTTATTCCCCCTAAAACAGTGGTACATATTAGCACAGGACTATAGAACAAGCAAGCCTAAGTCCTAAAATATTGCTTTAAATTTCTGAAATAGAAAGTGACTCTCTGATTATAAATAGATTTTTTTCTTCCAAAAGGTCATAACATTCCTCCCAATATTTTTGTTAAAAAAAAAATCCTTAAATCTAGGATTTTTATTATGGAAATATTACAATATCAAATACCTAATCAGATTTCATTAGTGGATAGCCACTGAGTAGTAAATCAAGGACTTCGGCAGTAGATGGAGCAACAGAGTATGTATACCTGCTTGCAGAGGTTTGCGCAAGGGACCGCCAAGATTAAGTGGTATGGTATAATACCTGGACATGCTGGGCAAAACAGAAAGAAGGCTTCCTTTGAGAAGGGGTGTTTAGGTCTTACCTCACCCAAGGTCTTAGCAAATTAAGAGTTTCTAGAGTATTCAGAAGTTCTAGATAATACCAACTTTCTCACCATAAGTGAAGAGGTGTAAGTATTCAGAAGAAAGAATAAAACAAAAATTCAAAGTTAAAAATAATTTTATGAGAGGAGAAAGGAAAAAGTTAAAAAAGGACTTAAAGGAAAGAAAAAGCTAAAACAGAAACCACTGTATTCCAGACAAGGAGATTAAAACGGGAGAGCAGAGCAGGCCATGTAGCACACAGTGGCTAGGACTCAAGGTTAAGGATCTTGGTGATGACACAAAGGAGACAGGAAAAAGGAAAAGAGAAGGAAGGGGAAGAGGAAAAATTATGAGGGGCATACAGAAGCAACAATAAAAAAGTGAACCACAGCTTAGAAAGTGAAAAGAAAAAGGAGATAAAGGAAAAACTAGAAATTTAAACATATGTTCCCCAAAAAGGAGAGTATCAAGAATGGAGCAAGAGCTAAAACCAGTTGAAACATAGGCAATCTGATGCTACCTTGGCTGTGAAAGGCAGATAGGAAGGTCCTGGGTACCCAAGGATAATTGGTACTGAAGCCTATTTAAAACAGGTCCAAATATTTCATAGTAAATGGTGAATAAATAAAGAGTTAATTGCAATTTAACCTGAAATATGAAACTAGCACTCATGAAAATTAATTTTTTTAAAAGTTAGTGATTTTCAGGTGGTACAAAGGCAATTTCTGTGACCAAAGTGTTGTACCCCCATAATATTCTGAGGGAAAAAAAAGTGATGTAGTTTACATGTTTTATTTTTTGGCATATCTTCTCTGACTATACAGTGGTGCAACATCCTTTGGCTTTGAAATTCATATGATTGTAAATAGGTCATTTTTGTTTTGAAGGCTTCAGTAATTTTCTCAAGGGCCTCTTAATTCTTTGTTACTCAGATTATTCTTTTTTAAAGTGCTTGCCTATGAGTATTATCTTTTTTTCTCCAATGGTTAATTCTGCTAGATACTCATCTGTCAATGATTTTGTAGGTGACTGAAGTCATTCTCTTGCACTTTAACAGATCTCATGAAGTTTCTCATCTGTCGCAAAGTTTACAATTTCATTTTTGTTTGTGCTGTATTTACACTGTATTAGCAAGAGAGTGACAGAGAAGGATGATGTGATGAATGGGATAGATAACAGCTAATGTTAATTCGGGAGAATTGGTGAGTAGATCCAATTTTATAAAGGATCGGTTTGTTGTGAATATGTTCTCATTTGGCAACTTTTGCTTCTCCATGTATTCCTTAACAAACATTTGGATATTGAAGATCTCCTGTACATATAATACCTATGTTGCAAGTTGCTCTAAAGATTAAATATAATATGAGGATATATTTAGAACATATCTAAAAAAGCATCTATCACAGTGCCTGAACAAACAAAAGTTGATTAATTCGTGTTTGTTGAATCTGAAACTTGAGGGAAAGGTATAATGACAAGAGAACAAAAAAAATGAAATAACATGCATTATGAAAATTTATTTTCATCTAAATTTCATAAAGCTTATAAGAAAATCAGGAGATTGGATGAATACAGGTAACTAACTAAAATTAAAAAGTACAGAGTATATTGGGAATTTAAACACGGGAGAAAAAGTTACACTGACTGAAGTGGGGAAAAAGAAAAAGGAAAGTTGGAAGAGTCGGAGATTGAGATGGGTTTTAGAATAGAAGTTTCTGAAAGGTAAAACTAAGGAGAAGGCATTCTCTGTGTAGGGAAAAACTGGATTTGTGTCCAGAAGTGATAAGCCTAAAAACTGGTAATATTTAACTTAACTAAAATATGAGAAAGTCACTTTTGGAAGGGCAGTAAAAATCAAGGTTGGTAAGTTCACACTAAATTTAATAAGTAATACTTGTGGTTCTTTTGGGTGAGGGGTATAATTATAACCAGAATAAGACTTTAAGCCTGGAAAATTGATGCCATTAAGAATGTGAGAAGTCAAGAAATGCCGATGTGGGAAGGCAAGGCTAAGATGTAACGTGGGATACACTGAGAATGAGGTATTAGGTAGGATATCAGGTGGAACTCAGGTTCCACTTGAGGCTAAAATACACTCATTCAAACACATTTTTGCAGAGTTTGGGAAATGTTTAGAAGGGAAAACAACAGAGTCATATCTTAACTCAGTATGAGGTTATAAAATCAGCCTATGAATTTTTTTTTAAAGTTGTTTTTTTTCAAATTTAATCTTGAAATGTCTTTACAAAGGTAGCCAGAGACAGGCAAACAGTGTCTCAATGTCCACACAGCCAGGCACTCCTCCGGCACTGCAATGCACCACTTTTCAGTTAAAGCCCAGATGAAGCTGTTGGTCTGTATTTAGGGTAATATGTGTTTGCTTACTGATTTACTAGACTCTCCCTCAGTTTAAAGAGATACTCACACAGAAGGTATGTGGAAGCTAAAACTAATTAAAAAATAGTGGATTCTCAGTTCTCAGGTCATGACTGCTCATTTTGGGGCATATACTCAATAAATGGAGTTTAGGCAGAATTGCCAGCACTACTGCATTTGCTATTATTAAGCATTCTATTTCGCTGAATGTCTCATGAATCATTTCACTGTATTAAAGTTGTATCATAAGTACATTTAAATGACACAAATTCATCCATAGACATTCAGCGAGGATGAATTTGTGTCATTTAAATGTACATATGATACGACTTTAATACAGTGAAATGATAAGATTATGTATCTACAAGAGAAGAGAGACAAATGAATTCTGAGGATAAAAACTTAGAGAATACCTATATTTATGCAGAGAAAGGAAAACTACAGCTGAGAACAGAACATAATATTAAAAATAATATTATAATATAAAATACACTGTTGTTTTAAAAATAATATTATAATATAAAATACAATATAATAATATGAAAGGTCCCAAAGAGTCTTTTAGAACAAATAATCTATGACATCCTTAGTGAATTCAGCATTTTTACTGGATCCTTTCCCTGCTAAATTAATTTGTCTTTACGTCTTTGTCATTTGTATTAGTGGTAGATTCATACTATCTCTGAGTTGGAGGTGTTGGAAAAGGTCACCGAGTTAAATTTTCTACTCAATGCTGAAAATTCCATCCAACATCCATAATGAAAGGATGTCACCCAGCTTTGCATGAAAACATTAATAGATGGGAAGTTTCTACCTTCAAAAAGCACTTCTTTTTCAGTTATAATTCTTCCTTCCTTGATTCCTTTTTCTCCTTGCCCCACTTACCTATTTATCTCCATCCAAAACAAATCAAAGCGTAACAAAACATGCCACCACTACCCTCACTCTCACATACTTTCAAGGAGATACATTAATTTCATATTTTGCAATGTTTTTTGGATTTATCACTTGTTTCCATTCCTACAATTAATACCCAACCCTACTAATACCCCTTTACCATTTATCAATCACATACTTACAATTTCGGCAGCTATAAAGTTTCCCTGTTCTAATTTATCCTGTATAATAATTCCAGGATAATTTTCCTACTATTAAAATTTTTCATTACATCCTTCTTATACTGAAGAAACTATAGGGTCTTTCCATATGACTTAATTTAAAAGGGAAACTTCTCTTTCTAGCTTTCACATGGACTTTTATATTCTGGCCCTTGCCCACTGATCTCTATCACAAAGAAGCCCCTGCTCAACCCTGTTACCATCTCTCATATACTGTGTTCATTCCTCCTCTGCATCCAAGTTGGCCTTCCTAAGCAGACAATATACGTCCTGAGTAAAGATTGTTTCACACTTCCACTGCATTCTCACTAGCAATTAGCACAATAATGAACACATAATAACTGTTCAGGGAATACTTGTTGGTTGGTTTTTAAAAATGCTTTTAATTTTCCCCCACTGGATTTATATTTTGAATGTACTGTTCAATACCAAACCATTGTTCATTTTATTTCCTCTGCTTGAAACGACCTCCTCTGCCCTTTTTGAATGCGCAAAAAAATCCCACTTATCCCTCAAATCTCAGGTGACACATCCCCCCCCCCCACCCCCGGAAGTCTTCCCTGATTGTCCTAGCCAGAATGAACAATGTCTGGTCTATTATACAACTTTTATCAGTTTGTCTTACAATATCTAGACGCAAGGCTTTTTTAAAAGCAGGTGGAAAAAAATCACCTGAGCTTGTCCTCATCTTTATGTGTTTCCCTCTTCCCATATACACTTCCTACGGTGCCTAACATGGCGCCCTACATGAAATAGGCAATCAATAAATACACGTGGAGTCTGTTCAGACTTCTCCACCAAATTTTTCCCTCAATGAAAAGAACAAATACAACCAAATTAATAAGTAAAGCACTTTAGTAATTGTTTACTTCCAGTGCAGTTGTTTCATTTAATGGCCTATTTTAATTATTCCAGAAGTTATTAACATTGTTTGATTAGGTATAGTCTAACCTAAAGGAAAGGGGATGGGTTACATGATTTTTCAAGGTCTTTACAGTGATTATTAATCTAATACTTTGAAATATATTCAAGTTGCCCTTCTCTCAAAAGCAGTAGGAATAATATGATAAATATAATAACCTGAGGACTTTCTAGATGATAAAACATATATATATATATATATTTCAAATCATATAAGTTCAATAAATCACCCCCAAAGTAAAATTCGAATTTCAATGTATAGAAGGTAAAACACTAAGATTTTGGCTATTTTATTTTTATCATTATTTTTATAATAAACCAAAAGATATAATAAATGTTTAATAACTTCTAACCCAGTAACTGTATTAAAATGTTGAGAATCTAATATATAATTTTGCTATTATATGAAAACATCCAAAAAGTAAGAGGCAGCATGATATATACTAATCTAGGACTCCAATCAGGACTCTAAGAATCTGATATAGCTAGAATTTCATTATTTACTATTTCTGTGATCATGAACAAGTCAGTTAACCCCTTTGAGTCCCACTTTCCTCATGTAAGATAGTAGTATCTGCTTCAAGTACTTGTATGAATTCATATAAAGATCAAATGAGGTATCATAGAGGAAAGTTATAAAATGCTACTGCACTTTCATATTTTTCTTTACATAATGCTAGTGAGTGAAACTGTCCTGTAATCTCATGAAAAATATGAGATTACAATTATCCTTTCCTTGAAAACTTGATAGACTTTTTCTGTAAAAATGTCTCGGCCTGGTGTTTTCTTGTGAAAGAAAAATGTTAAATTATTCCTTCATTTTATTTAATGATTATATATGATTCAGCTTTTCTTTCTTTTTCAGACAATTTTGGAAAGACATTTTCCTAGGAATTTCTATATTTTAATTTTGAAACCTGTTAGCAGAAAGTTCTTCCTGCTAGTCACATGTTTTTAATATCTGGTATGTTTTTAACTTAGATTATGAAATTATAGGCATTTAAGACTTTTGCTTTTATGTATTTTAATACATAAATACAAAATTAAAATATTGTAATACAAAATTTAAAATAATTATTTGTTGCAATAATATAACAAAAAAAGGTAAATTTTTTTTTGTATTACAATGTCCTTAAATAAATGTTACTACAACATTTGTCAGTTTACCTGTGGGTTTGGCATGAGATATCAGTCTATATATTTTCATTCTTTTCCATACCCTAACTTTCTTGAAAAAGATTATTCTAAATGACAAAAATAACTTTCCTCATAACAAGTCTTCCTTTCTGAAAGATTCTAATGATTAAGAGGGCATGTAGTGCATTGTATTTCTGCACCCCTTCACACATATTTCATTTGTAGATATTTCAGTCAGCCTGTGATTTGAGGGTAGGCAGGGTTGGGGGAGGGTCCCATGAAGACCAAAGAAGATTATTTAATTATCACATACATAGAAAGGCAAATTCAGGATATGAAGCATAACATAGGAGTCTTAGAAAAAGAGAGAGAAAAAAGATTTCAGAGTAGAAGCTTCTATAAAAATACTTTACTAGATCTTAAAGACATTTAAGTACTCGTATAATTATCACAAATATCAAAAACATATTTAGGTTTCAGCTGAAATACAAATAAGACTTGAGAAAATGACCAATCTATACCTTGTTTTTAAATTTTTTTTCCAGAGATGTAAGTACAAGAATGTAAGTCTACATAATAAAATCCTAATTGGAAATCTGAGCCAAAAGACAAATATATTAAAATAAAAATTTGTTAAACTCCTTTTCTTTTGATGTTTTTCTTGCTGTGTTACCAATTCACAGAGGCAGGAAAGGGCTTTGAGTAAACATTGCTGTAGACCCAGAAATGCATTGGCATGCTCATCAAAGAGCTTCTGGTGTCACATACATTGTTGCCTATTCCTATAACTATTTTCCCTAATTACTTTGCTTGCTGTGAATTGTTATGGCCAGGAAAGAAATAATTTACCTTAAATACAAAACGATTAGCCAAGCCTCAAAAGATCAACTATCTAAATGAAAAAGAAGAGAGACATAACAAATTATCCTTATTATGAAATCTTCAAAGTACTAACAACATATATGTCCAAAATAGTACTTGAAAACTGAATAATACCTCAAAGAACAAAGTTTCACTATACTTAATTGCATATATTTTTTAATAACATACCTCAGGAGGTTTGAATTCTTCAATTCCACCTTCCATTTTCTGTTTAAGTGCACTGTTTACTTGCTTAGCATTCTGAACCTTCAACAAAATAACCCAAAATGTGAATCAGATCGTGTACTTATGAAAATTTTTAAGTACTCAATAAATGAAAATGATATGTTCCAAAATGTGCTTAAATTTTATTTGAGGACAATAGACATACATATTACACTTAGAGTGTGATACACCACTCATTCAACTAATTAACACATTAATACACACATCTAACAGAGTAAAAGACTTTGAATATCTTTGAATATCATAAATCAGTCTTTGAATATCTTTTAACAATGGCTCTTATAACCAAAGACAACTAGCAAAGATTGGGATTAAACTGCATGAATATTTCTTATTACCATAATGTTTTGACCAAATAACAATTATTCCAATAATAATAATAATAGAGGCTAATATTTATTAGGTGTTTATTATGTATAAAACATCATTTTCGGTGCTTTATTTGTGCTAAATCAATTAATTCTCACAACCACCCTCTGAAGTACTATCAATTCTGCTATAACATGAGAAATGCATTCTTAAAAGTTACTATACTATACAAAATCCACAATAAAAACCAAAGGACTAACAGGGAAAAGGAGGTTGGAACACAACACTCAAAAACTTCATCAATGACACATAAGAAAACAGGAACCCAACGAAAATGGGAGCACAGTTCGACACAGTCTAAATGGTTAAGAAATCCACAAATGCTACAATAAAGATGGTACTTTACCTTGAAAAAAACCCAAAGGTTTCTTGCGGAAGTGGGTGATGAAATGGTTGCAGCTTGTGAGTTATTGTCAAGGGGCAGAAGGTGCGTTATTTGAAATCAGAGGGAAAGTTTTAACACTAGATATGTGTGGTTCATAACATACAACAGATTGGGGTAGCTGGTACATGTTTGTGTGTGTGTATGTGTGCACTCAGTTCAGCTGGGTGCAGTTTTTTGCTGACAAAAATCATACATAAACAAAAAAAATGTTTTTTAGTATATTAATTACATTAGAACAAATTCATGTTTTAAAAAATCTTATAGCAGAAATGCCTCTACTTCTATTATAACCATTTTACAGATGCGGAATGTAAGGCACAGAAAAGAAAACTTTCCTAGGTCACAAATGTAGGAGGGTACAACCTGAATTCAAACCATACTAAGTTTTTAACTACTATTCTATTAGCAATATTGTTAGTCTACACTTAGAATATTCAGGGCTAGAATTGTTTGTTTACTTTTTCCCCCTGGGTTTTTTTCCCCTAGTATGGACAACCAATTATTTATAAAGTGATTTCTAAAGTATTTTCACCAGAAATCTTAAAAACACAGCTAAAATGCATAAATCTAGGATAGTTCAAGGGCAGTTATTTGGCCATGTTAGACAGACATACAGAGATAAAATGTAAAGTCTCAATTCTTAAGGATTTCATAGACTAGTGGGGAGATAAAAAACATATAGAAGCATGAAAATGCTAAAACATCTATCATAGACTTGGAGAGAATAAGAGAGGAAGTATGCTTGTATGTGTGTTGGTGGACAGGTGTTAGGGAAGATTAGGGAAAGTGTTATAGAGGAGATGACACCAAAACTGAGGTTTTGTTTTTTTTTTTGAGACAGAGTCTGGCTCTGTTGCCCAGGCTACAGTGCTGTGGCATCAGCCTAGCTCACAGCAACCTCAAATTCCTGGGCTTAAGCAATCCTCCTGCCTCAGCCTCCCTCCCAAGTAGCTGGGACTACAGGCATGCGCCACCATGCCCGGCTAACTTTTTATATATATATTTTTAGTTGTCCAGATAATTTCTTTCTATTTTTAGTAGAGACGGGGTCTCGCTCTTGCTCAGGCTGGTCTCGAACTCCTGACCTTGAGCAATCCTCCCACCTCGGCTTCCCAGAGTGCTAGGATTACAGGCATGAGCCACCAAGCCTGTCCTAAACTGAGTTTTAAAGGATTAACAAGAATTAAACTGAAAGACAAAGTTCTGAAGAAAGAATGTATTTCAGGCACAATAGCATTTAGGAAGACAGAAGAGCCCTAAGGCAAAGTTAGCCTGTGGCCAGACCAAAGAATTTGAATTTTGCCTAAAGATTGAAGAAAATCTAAAGGATTTTTAAGCAAAGGAGCAACATAACCATATTTGCCCCTCAGAAATATACTTCTGGTAATAATGTAGAGAACAGACTGGAGAGAAGAGGATGGAAATTAATTCGACAATCCAGTGAGAAATATTAATTTTAAAAAGTTAAGACTGTAGAATAAAGGAATGATGGTGGCAGTACACAGAGATGGGTTAAAGAAATAACCTGGAAACAAAATTAAGACCTCTGTGTAAACATCTGATTGTAGAGAATTAGGGAGAATCAAGAATAACTGGTCACTGACTTGAGTGAGTATATATGGCACAACTCACTGGGTCAGAGAATGCAAAAAGAGGAACAGATAACTAGGTTGGGTGTGAAAGAATTCAGTTTGGACACTGTATATGAGATGTGTCTGAGACATAAAAGTAGCAATGGGTAGCACAATTTGTCAATCCATGAGTGCAAACCTTTACTATGTCACACATGATATGAATAACCAAAGTAGGAAGTTAAGGCTTAAAATAAAGTTCCTTTTAAAAAATCAATAAAAACAGTCACCTACAAGTGTTATACTAATGTTGAGGATGAAGTAGGAAAATAGGTGACTGAGTAAATTTTATTCCTTCATTCTCTGAGTACTTTTAAAGTATTACAGGCAAAACATTTTAGAAGTTTTCTAAAGAGTGCTGTGGTTTGGAAGATCAAAGTTTTGCATTCATGGTTTCACTAAAGGTTAAGCATTCAATCAAATATATACTATATGTACTGTCTTAAGTATAAACAGTCTAGTGTCACAAAAGTCAAGGGAAAGGAATTCCAAGAAGGAATGGTTGACAGTGTCAAACATTACTCAGTAGTCAAAGGAGATAAGAACCAAGAAGGAGGCATTAGACCTGACAACTTGTTCATAAACGATCTTAAGATAGCTTTCAGCGGTAGAATAGGAATGGTGTATAGGGCACAAACTAGATTGGAAAGGGTGAGAGAATAAGGGGTGGTAAGAAAGCAGCGGAAGCTGATGTGATCTATGTTTATTAAGAAAGTTTGTGGCCGGGCGTGGTGGCTCACGCCTGTAATCCTAGTGCTCTGGGGGGCAGAGGCAGGAGGACTGCTCAAGGTCAGGAGTTTGAAACCAGCCTGAGCAGAGCGAGACCCCATCTCTACTAAAAATAGAAAGAAATTAATTGGTCAACTAAAAATATATAGAAAAAATTAGCCGGGCATAGTGGCGCATGCCTGTAGTCCCAGCTACTTGGGAGGCTGAGGCAGGAGGATCGCTTGAGCCCAGGAGTTTGAGGTTGCTGTGAGCTAGGCTGACACCACGGCACTCTAACCCAGGCAACAGAGTCAGACTCTGTCTCAAAAAACAGAGTCAGACTCTGTCTCAAAAAACAAAAAAAGAAAGTTTGCTAGGGAAGAAAATAGAAATAGAAAAGCAGTTTGGGTGAATAACTAGGGCCAAGGGATAGAGAAATCTGAACATATTTAAGATACAGTATTTTGGTCCCACACTATACTGTTGCAAGGTTCTTGCATTTTATAAGAAGTGGTATACAATAATGCCCTCTTATCTATAGAGCATATGTTCCAAGACCCTAGCAGATGCCTGAAACCTTTGATAGTACTAAACCATAATACACACAGGTTAAACGTCTCTTATCGAAAATGCTTGGGACCAAAAGTGTTTCAGATTTATGGGGACTTTGGACTATCTGCACAATGCATACCAACTGAGCATCCCTAATCCGAAAATCCAAAATGCTCCCATGACCATTTCCTTTGAGCGTCAACTGGGCACTCAGAAAGTTTCATATTTTGGAGCATTTCAGATTTTTGGATCAGAAATGCTCAACCTGCACTATGTTTTTTCCTACATATCAAAGATAAAGTTTAATTTATAAATTAGGTACGATAAGAGATTAACAATGATAACTAATAATAAAATAGAATAACAATATACTACAACAAAAGTTATATGAATGTGGTCTCTCTCCTAAAATTTCTTATTGTACTGTACTACAGGTAACTGAAACCATGGAAAGCAAAACCACAAATGAAGGGGGACTATTGTAATATTGACTCTAAGCACACAGTGATAAGCTAAGGATGCATATTATAATCCCTAAAGCAACTACAAAAAAGAAGAAAAGAAAATGCAAAGAGATATATAGGTTGGTGCAAAAGTAATTGTGATTTTGGCATTGTTGACATTCGCTGTTTGATATTGGAATACATTCTTAAATAAATGTGGTTATGTTGTACATCATTTTAATGTACATTTTTCGCTTTGTATTTTTTTGCTAATGACTTATTACCTGCTGTTTATTTTATATTTATTTTAGACTATAGAAATGTTAGACAAAAAGCAAATTCGAGCAATTTTCTTATTCGAGTTCAAAATGGGTCATAAAGCAGCAGAGACAACTCACAACATCAAACAACATCAACATGCATTTGGCCCAGGAACTAACTGCTAATGAACGTACAGTGCAGGGGTGGTTCAAGAAGTTTTGCAAAGGAGACGAGAGCCTTGAAGATGAGGAGCACACAGTGGCCAGCCATCGGAAGTTGACAATGACCAACTGAGAGTAATCACTGAAGGTGATCCTCTTACAACTACATGAGAAGTTGCTGAAGAACTCAACATCGACCATTCTGTGGTTGTTCGGCATTTGAAGCAAATTAGAAAGGTGAAAAAGCTCGATAAGTAAGTGCCTCATGAGCTGACTGAAAATCAAAAAAATTGTTGTTTTGAAGTGTCATCTTCTCTTGTAGGCAACAACAAACTATTTCTTGATTGGATTACGACATGCTATGAAAAGTGGATTTTATATGACAACCAGCTCAGTGGTTGGACCAAGAAGAAGCTCCAAAGCACTTCCCAAAGCCAAACTTGACCATAAAAAGGTCATGGTCACTCTTTGGTGGTCTGCTGCTGGTCTGAATCCTGGCAAAACCATTACATCTGAGAAGTATGCTAAGCAAACTAATGAGATACACCAAAAACTGCAATGCCTGAGGCCAGCACTGGTCAACAGAAAAGGCCCGATTCTTCTCCATGACAATGCCCGACTGCATGTCATACAACCAACGCTTCAAAAGTTGAACGAATTGGGCTATGAAGTTTTGCCTCATTCACCATATTTACCTGACCTCTTGTCAAGCATCTCAACAACTTTTTGCAGGGAAAACGCTTCCAACAACCAGCACGATGCAGAAGATGCTTTCCAAGAGTTCGTGGAATCCTGAAGCATGGATTTTTATGCTACAGGAATAAACCAACTTATTTCTCATTGGCATACATGTGTTGATTGTAATGGTTCCTATTTTGATTAATAAAGATGTATCTAAGCCTAGTTATAATGATTTAAAATTCATGGTCCAAAACTACAATTACTTTTCCACCAACCTAACAGCTGAAAAATGTAAATACGACCACAGTACACTTTTCCTTAAAGTCCTTCAGTGGTTTCCTAATTCAGGATGAATTACAAATTTCTTAATATGAATGTCTTATAAATCCTTGTCTACCTCAACTGTAACCTGCTAAAGGCAAGTAGAAACTAATGAAGAACTTTAAGGTGTGTGACTTTTATCAGAGCAATTATTTTTAAAAGATAACATTGGCAACGATGTTTAACCTACAGCTAAAGAGAAGTGGACAGAAATAATGAACAAGGATAGTTATTTTCAGGCAAGAGGTGATAAGGGCCTGAACAAGGGTGGTAGTGATGGCATAAAAATGAAGGGATTGGTTTAAAGGAAATTTCAGAAATAGAACTCACGTAACTTGGTTACCACTTGGGTGTACATATGTATGGCAAGGGAGGAAACAAGCATGATTGCAATGTTTCAACAGACAGGAAAAAAAACTTTTGGGGGAAGATCTAGTAGGCAGTTGAACTATGGCTATGGAGCTTTGGAAAAGTTACAGCTTGAGAAATAGATTCAGACTTTACTGGCTTATAGTATAGGGTTGGTGAAAAAATAGAGATTTAGAAGAGTACCTAGATTTAAGGAATATGAAAAAACAACAAAGAGCAACAAACAAAAAACAGGAAAAGATGACTGAGAAAGGCCAGAGACCTAATAATAACCATGAATGGAGTACTTACTATGTGCCAAGCACTGTTTTAAGCATTTATTATCTTGTTTAATTCCTCCCAGCCACCATATTATCATCCCCATTTCCAGATGAGGAAACTGAGGCTGAGAGAAGTTAAAGAGCTTCTCTATGGTTACACAGGAAGGAGATGGTGTAGCCAAGGTTATTTATAGGTCCACTGACTCTTAACCATCTCATTATGATGATGATACCCTTACTACCACTTACCCTACTGCTACTACTACTGATGATAATGGTGAGGATGAAGACAACAGCCATTATTAACTAAGCATTCGAAATATGCCAAACACTGCTAAACAATCTACATGTATCATTGCAAATAATTCCCAATAACCTGCAAGAGAAGTATGACTACTGTCCCTAACTTCATAGATGGTAAATTGAAGTTTAGAGAGGTTATATAATTTGCCCAAGATCACAGAGCTAACAGGTGGCAATGCTGGGATTCAAATCTAGAACAGGAAGAGATATCCTATAAGTTGATACAAGATAAACTTTAAAAAGTGAAACTTACATAAATGGGTGGCTGAGAAAATCTGCAAACAATTGAGTTCAACCCAGGTAAAACCAGATAAGCAAAATGGACAGATTAAAAATATTATTTTTATAAAATACCTGACGTTTTAGAGAGATCAACTCCATGTCCAGTTGCCTCAGGATGGTGTTGGCTGCATTGGGACTACAGGAAACAGCTACCACATCTTCCTGGGTTAAATACATGCCCTTAGGTGGACGGCACTTAGAACGCTGAGAATGATGGCGATGCTGTAAACTCTGATACTCTCTCCTTCCAAGTCCAATCTTGCTAGTTTGGACAGGTTGTTCAGTACTACCCTAAGAAAATAGGAACAGAATAACAGGTCATTTGGTTTTCACAAATGCATTATATAAATTAGAAGCAGTCTATTACTCAGTAATACTAGTAGAAGTATCTGCTGCACTAAGAACACCAAAAAGAAATATAATACTTCTAACTAATTATCTTATCTACTAGTCCACACACACACATATACATACCACTCACCAACTGGGGGGAAGCACATAACATAATATCCTTGATTAACTCACTTAATCAAACGTTTAGTTTCTAGTCCCATAGGATTAATTTTAAACTCTAAATTTTCCTGTATTTTAAATTTTCCTGTTTGCTTCAGGATGAGATATATTTTCCCTCAGCAATAAAGCGCTATGAATCTACAGCAAAAAAAAAAAAAGCACTATAACTTACTAAATGCAAAGTTTTAAAAAAAGTAAAAAAAGAAAAACGGGACAAATTAGAGATTATGACATGGCAGATTAGACAGCTGGTAAAAAAAGAGATAACATTTCATTTTCATGTTAGGAGTTGCTGAAAGAGAATTATGTCTCTAAAAGTTAAAAAGGACATGGAATTATCTTAACCCTGAAAACATTTCTAAACTCCTAATCTATGAATAAAATAAACTATAAATTTATGCCGCAGAAGAGGTTAGGAGAGTTCTAAAAATGACCATGAAGTCCTATATATAGTATTTCATTATTAATTATAATATTCTTAAAGTGTGATATAAAACTACAATGTTCTTCTGTGCTTCTGAAAGAGGAATACATTAGAAACTGTGTCTATTATGTTGAAGGCTATGTCACTGAACAAATCTAATAATCCAATTCTTTAGGAAAAGGAACTCCTAGTAAAATTCATAAAACAACTGTATAATAAGCATAATCCACTTCAATGCTTAAAATCCAACTCTAAGCAACACATGGCAGATTTGATGTTCAGAGAAACTCCTCCCAGGATAGCACCCTAAAATGGCTGGATCAAATATTTTTTTAAACTCTTTTAAATTTACTGCTGAGCTAGCTGGCAAGTGAGGAAATTCCTGAGGCCAGAAATGATGAGAGAGCAAGAATCCAGAGGATAAGCAAGTATGCAATAGTTGGCATTTGCGTAAAGCCCAAGCTTCAGTGGACAACAGGTGCAGGAGACGGAAGACAAAGCCAGAATGCTAGAAGGGGAACTCCATCAGTGTGCCAAGAAGGAAAATAAATCCCTGCCCTGCAGAGGGAGAGAATGATTAAAGGGAATCATACCCATCTCACCTTTGGCTGAGTGGAACAAAAAGAAACCAGAAAGTCTCCCCTGAGAATCTCTAACCATAGGCCTATATTCAAACAGGCTAGGACCTAAATTTATTTATTTATTTTTATTCCAAAATATTAAGGGGGTACAAGGGTTTTTGTTATATGGGTGAACTGTATAATGGTGAAGTCAGGACTTTTAGCGTGCCTGTCGCCAGAATAGTGTTTACTGTACCCGATAGTGAAGTTTATCCTTCACACCTCTCCCACGTGGGGCCTTAATTTTATGATCTGTATGGCCTGAAAAACCCCAAATTGAAAATTTAGTTTAAAAGTGTCTCAGGTTGGTAGCAACTACAGAGACTTAGCAGAAGCAAATACAAATCCTCTCTAAGAAGAATGCACTTTAAACCTAGGTCTCAAAAATTGTTTACAGCCAGGTACAGTGGCACATGCCTGTAGTCCTATCAGGCGTCCTCAAACTGCGGCCCGCCAAGGACATTTATCCAGCCCGCCGGATGTTTTTGCCGCCGCTGCCTGTCCTGCTTAGCAGTCGACTCGTCCCGGGCCCACAGTGCACATGTGTGGAATGTGCACCGCACTCTCCAATGGCCCTCCATCGGTCTGAGGGACAGTGAACTGGCCCCCTGTTTAAAAAGTTTGAGGACCCCTGTAGCTACTCAGGAGGCGGAGGCAGGATTGCTTGAGCCTAGGAGTTCAAGACCAGCCTGGGCAACATAGGGAGACCATGTTTCTAAAAAATTATGTGTATAATCAACAGAGCCTCACTAAATGAACTTCTAAGGGATATACTTCAGGAAAAAGCAAATTATTTTCAACAAAAGGCCTAAGATTCAAGAAAGAATGGTAGACAAATAAAGGTTAAACATGTGGGTACATCTAAGTAAACACTCTATGTTTGATTTGAGAGATTTAAAAAAACAAGATGTAACTAAAACTGTGGACAAAAAGAGCTATACCCAAATCAGGAGGGTATAGTGGATGAAGTCAAAGTGTTCTAAGAAACTTATGTAATCAGAAAGTCATTAAAGTCATTAAAGACACCAATATTAGATTTTAAGTTAAATATGTAAGATAAAATTCCCAGAGTACACAATAAGAATAGAAACATAGAAACATCCCAAACTAGTAAAGGGTAAAAAATGAAATAAGAAAATGAATTCTT
>CAUYPO010138780.1:0-15762 GCA_963574435.1 Cheirogaleus major | reverse complement strand
TGGGTTGTTTCCACAACTTTGCAATTGTGAACTGTGCTGCTATAAACATTCAAGTGCAGGTGTCTTTTTCATAGAGTGACTTTTGTTCTTTTGGGTAGATGCCCAGTAATGGGATTGCTGGATCAAATGGTAGATCTACTTATATCGCTTTAAAGAATCTCCATATTGCTTTCCACAGAGGCTGAACTAGTTTGCAGTCCCACCAGCAGTGTAGGAGTGTTCTATCTCTCTGCATCCACGCCAACATTTATTGTTTTGGGACTTTTTGATAAAGGCCATTCTTACTGGAGATATGTGATATGTCATTGCAGTTTTGATTTGCATTTCCCTGATGATTAGAGATGTTGAGCATTTTTCCATAGTCCACCATGTTGTGCAATGGATCTCTTGAACTGACTTCTCCTATCTAAGTGAAATTTTGTATCCTTTGACCAACATTCTCCCAATGTCTGTCTCCCCTTCGCCCATGGCCACCAGGCCCTGGTAACCTCCATTCTATTCTCTGTTTCTATGAGTTTGAATTTTTAAAATTCCAGTTCTAAGTGAAGTCATACAGTATTTGTCTTTCTGTGCCTAGCTTATTTTACTTAACACAGTGTCCCCCAGGTTTGTACATATTGTTGCAAATGACAGGATTTCCTTCTTTTTTAACCGTGTAGTTATTTTTTTTCACATTTATACTTTCCTACATTTAATGCATTTCATCTAATGAGACAAAGTAAATTCTAAAAATAAATTTATGTTTGTATTTAAAATAAGTTTATGATTGTGTTTGAGTTTGATACATATTTAATTTTGTGGATGGTAATAATGCAAGATATTTCAAATTCTTCTTGGTAAGGTGTGCTGTAGCAGAAAAAAATACCACTTAACTGAAAACCTGCTTTCTTATTCTGATCATTCTTCTAACTGCTGCATATTTTGTGAAATTCATTTGACCTCTTTGAGGTGAGTTTCTTTATCTGTAAAACGAGGAGTATTGATCTACCTTAGCTCAAAATTTTCATGATCCCTTTGGTACCAAGTTGAACATAACATGAGAATCTTCTTAATTAGATATCTTAATAATATTTGTAATAGATTTTCAAATTTATATTCCTCTGTACGTTATGTGCATTACATGTTTTTCCTATAGCCCATAACATAAATACCTGAAGCCCCGTAGAAGGCCTTCTAAATCCTTGACAGACAATGTAACACATAATGATTTTCAGTTTACTGCTATATTAAAGGTGCTCCTGCTCTTGATTTTGCTTATTAAAGAAAAAAAGCCATTTTTTAATGTTTTCTCTGAATATTGAAAATATTGCAAACTTCTTTTAGAGACAATAGAAACTTCCACATATATAATCACATTAACAACACCTTTTCTTCTTCAGTGAAAGAATAATAGGCTATAAAAGTTACATATCTGCTTTTTCTTTATTGAGTGAAATTGGCTTTTGACTCCTCTATTACATGATAATTGAATCAGACGTCTGATTCTACAAGATATGTTTTCTTTGCTTTTCCATTTGTTTATTGTTGTTTGCATTGCTGCAAAATGCACTGAAACTGAATGTTGATAAAAAGAGTGGAATTCTGACTGTCAGATAGAACAAGCTTTCTGGCCGCAGATGCCATTTTAACTTTGAATCTTTCAAGTATAGATTTTTCTGTTTGTAGTTCTTTCTACAAGACAAGCTTTTCTCTTCAAATCAGATAACACCTTTCAGAAGATAGAAAATGATGAGGGGAAGCTTTTTTTCTCATCATCACCTATATCAGATGGCTGCATTGATGCTACAAAATAATAGGGGGAAGTTCTAAATTGGATCTAGCAGACTACTATACCACATAAAGTTGAATTTTAGCTGGACCTTTTGTGATTTCATCAAGAACTAAATAAATTTAGACAATATTCTAGATATTGGTTCTATAAAAGTCTACATTTTACTTAAATTTCACAAATCTGGCTAAAAGACTTATGTCACTTTGTAATATATGTGATATATGTGCGTATGTACATTCAAATATTGAAGGAATCAGGAAGAATATGGTTCAGTATTTTCTTATGTTACATTTTCACCATACTCAAATATAAGACTCTGGAATCTCATTTAAGTAACAGGAAGTAATTTAATAAGCCTAACTCCTAATGACAATACATTCTCTGAAATGTACACCCAATTGTGATCTTTGCCTTCAGCCATTTACAAATGACTTTAATATGCCCGAGAGTGCTGTTCTGTAATGGCACTGTGTGAAGACATTGTTCAGTGTAAGAAAACAGAAGCAGCTGGTACTATTGTGCATGCTTCAGATCACAAGAAAATGAGAGTATATATCCTGTTTCCACAGTATCCAGAAAATCTTTGTTGAAACTCACAAAATTAGAAATCAAATTATTTTGAAGGCTTTTGTTTTATCTTTATTGTAATGAGATATAATACTTATGACTCTGAAATTTATTTCACTTCCGGAGATCCCTGCAATTTGAGAAAGTTAGTGAGAAAGCATTATTGAGACAGAAACAAACCAACATAGCAATGATTTGAGCTATAAACAGTCATGGTTCTCCTACCTTCTCTTTTAGTGAAACACAGATGTCACATTTGGAACAGACCTTCTGTGGTAATGTGTTTGAGGATAAACACTGGCAGTTTCATTGAATCTAATTTACCTGCTTTTGATTAGTAATGCTTAGCATTTTGAGAGCCTGGGAGGAAACATGGAAGGAAGCAATCATCTAATCACAGTTACTTCATGAACAGCAAGGACAATTTCTTCAACTAAAGTCTATGCCCAAGTCCATTCTAAAACCTCCCAGTAGATTTCTTACAAAGGTTCTCAACCTATCTAAGGAAGTAAACTCGTGTTTGTTAAGCATTGACTCTTAAAGGCCAGAAAATTTAAAGGAGATTCTGATGGTTGGTGAATTATTGAAAGAAGACGTAGAAAGAAAATAATAGGATTGATATTTTAGCTTTGGTCCTTGACAAAGTCCAACATGTAGGTGCAGCTTGACTGTCTATATCCTGAGTTAAAATAGGATAACAACAGCTGGCTGATTATTCCTAGGTCAGAAAGTTGGCAGAGAAGTTTAAAGAAACAAAATTAGGCAGTGGAAACAACGTTAGACTCTCTGAGTAAGATCACATAAAATGGAGTTAGTTGATCCTACCTGTGCATTTAGAATCACTTGGAGAGTTGTTAATAATGCCTAGACCTCAATACAGACAAATAAAATCCACGCATCCAGGGATGGACATGAATGTGTGCAGCCATGGTTGAGAACCATGGATTTAAATGAGTGTAACTTTTTTCTAGCATATACTTATAATGGGAACATTTTAAATAGAAAATGTTTAATTATTGTTTCACAAATATTTTTCTTTACCCGAAGATTATTTGAGGGTATTTAATAGAGCATAATATATTAAAACTTATTTCAAATATGATCATCTTGATTTGCACATGATAGGAACTCAATAAATGTTGTGTCTTTGTTTTTCCAGTAAGTTCATGTATTTGTACATACATGTTGATATACACACATATATGGATGGTAGTTACGTGACATTAATAAGGGTGATTATTTTTTCATGGAAATATGGAATCAATCTCACTTCCTAGTCACCCCCAAAAGGATTGAAGTTATATTGATTGGTTTTGGTAGACCCAAATATGGAGCTAGGAGGTATGGGGTGTAGAAGATCAACCCTACACAAAAGACATGGCTGTTGCGTGCACGCACGTGCATGTGTGTGTGTGTGATGGTAAGCAGGTAGATACCAGGAAAGCAATCATCAATGTCTACTACACTGGTCAAAATAACATATTTTAAACAATTGATCAAAAAGCATTAAGTTAGAATTCATAAACATGTATGAATATTTTTGTTGTTCACCATGGAAAAATATGTATGGTTATATGGGATTCAGATACAACAAATATTTTCCTTTTTAGATTCATGGAGGGTATAAGGTATTGAGCACACTATTTTATATAAATGTATAAATATACATTATCTATTATTTTTAGTGAATTGAAAACAATTTTTCTACTGTACTATCCCTTGTCTTATTCCAATATTTTACTGGAGATAATACATATGGTTGAGAGGTTCTTGTGTTCTGATACTAGGATGCTCTTAGTGATTCACTAATATTTTTATGTGAGGCCCTTAGGCTAACACAGATATGTTATTGAATTATTAAGCCCAAAGTATAGGTATTTTCACACTGATAATTTAGTAACTAGAAAAAAGTAATATGTATTGATAAAGAGAAAAAAATAGAACTTATATTTCACTGTTAGCTAACCACAAGATATATGTGCCTGATTGGCATTGTACACCTTCTCAAACCTTGGAATCAGTTCGTACACAAACACCCTCATTTCTTGTTCTACATTGCTTTTTGTGCAGTACTTTCTCTTTATCATAGCAATTGCCAAAACCCAGCTTCAGAAAGATGCCATGTAATCAAAAGGAATTTCTTGTGATCTAATGATGAAACTGTGAAATACCTTGCCCTAATACTTTGTACTGTGTCTGACCAATAGTATTGGATTCCTTTTGAAAATTTAAAACATCTCTTAGCATCATAGGGTGCCTTGATACACAGTTTGGGAATGGGAGTTATACTTGGAAGAGAAGACAAAATAAAAGTCAAGATTTAAAAGCCAGATTTCCAAATTTAAAATATCAGGAGATGACGACTCTCATTGAAAAAAGGACATTACCATATAAATTTTTCAAATACATTCTTAAAAAGATAAATACTTGATTTGTATAACATTTTTATTTATACACTTTTTTCTAAAACACATTAATAGAAAAAAGTGTATCCCATTATATAAATTAATTCTTGGAATTTAAAAATCCCTCTATTACTTCAATAAGTATTCTATTCTCAAAATTACTGTGGAATTACAAACTCATTTTAATGAAAAATGGGGAGAAGCCAGTCCAGGAAGAGATACAACCTCACATTACAATAGATTTCAAACTTTACTACACTTCTAACTAAAACAGTATCAGTACCAATGGCAATAATTCTTGGGACCAGCTAATGTTCTAAACTAATTCATTGGTCTTATTGACTTATCTCACATTATAACTAGGGAAACTATACAGCATAAAAAAATATCCCATCTGGATTTCCTTTTACAATGGCTGATTGTCACAGAATTAGGACAGAGTGCTACTTTTTTTCTTCTAAAAAAGAGCAATAAAATCCCATAAGCTAATGTATCACAGTAAGATTTTAGAAGGAGAAAAATCAATTGTCAGTAAGATACTTTGTAATAAATCTTATAGTAGTGACCTTGTTTGGCTGCCATATACTGTGAAAAGAAGAGAAGCCAATCAAAACCACATGAATGATTAATATATTTCATACAAAGACCCACTATATCCTTAGAATATATTTGCTAAGGTTCTACAGTGATAAGAAGGCAAACAAACGGTAGAGCTCAAGTAGGGAGTTTCAGAAGGAGTTCTTAAGAAAGACACATGTAGTTAATTTCTTAGTTACTGTTGACTATACAAACTGAAGCAGTGATACCAGAATACATGTTGTAAGGAAAAAATGACATTCAGATTCTTGGTTGTTATGTATTTTGCTGTGCTGACACTAGGCATAGTCATATGATTTACTTTGGCCAAATGATATGTGTTTCTTTTTAGCAGAAGTTTGAGGAGTGAATGTGTGGTTCACCATATATTTTTCCCTCTGCCTCAATGTAGAGCAGAGCTACAGCTGATTCTTGATGAGCATGTGGGATGGCTGAGATATTCATGGTGTTTGCCACTGCAATGTAGCCTAACCCATCCTGACTAATGCAAGTTACTGTCCATTATGGTTAGTATAAACTAAATTTGAGGAAATAGATGAAGAAGAGAAAAATTCAATTGTTTTCATAATGGTATATCAAGGTTTTATAAATAGATGAAAGAGTTAGGCCATGGAAATGAAGAAAGAAGGAAAGAAAACCTTAGTAATAACCCCACTGTTGGAATTCATGGTCTGGAACTATAGTGAATGATCACAACTCTCAAGATTATCCTGGAACAGTCATTTTCATATATTCTCTCTGAGCTCAGAGAGTTTCAGTCACTTTCTTATAGTCACATAGCTAGTAGGAGACAGGATCAAAATGCATTGCTTTTGATTCTATCACACTGTCACCAGAAAACAGGCACGAGCACCTGGCTGTGTATGCCAGCTGCTCAGATGTCCCTTGAAGAAAGAACCTGAGGTGGAGAGTGAAGTTAGCTGACAGCCTCTAGCTGAAGTGGCTTTAGGATTCGGAATTCAGTGTAGGTGTTTGAACCAAGGATGCACGCTCCCCGGGAAGTCCCCAGCCGATGACTGAGCATGGTAGGGGAACTTGGATCTGGCCATTTCTGCCCAATGCAGTGCCTCCTCTATGGGCAGTCTTTATGCTGGGTTGAGCCTGAGACTTTCTCAGAGCTGCACTGTGATCTGAGGCTCTTCCTATCCCCTTCTCCTACTTTCTCCCTTTCCCTTCACAGGGCTTAAAACTGCATCATTGTCTGAAGCCTTTCCTGGCCTACTCCTGCTTACTCAACCCTTAGGTAACATAGGTGCACCTGTTAAAGAAAAAATTATTCTGACATTTGTAAAAAGGTAAGGAAGATTTTATTTTGGACTATTGCAATAGGTGTCAACACTATCACAGTATGGGAGAGAGATCAGGCTCAGCTCCTAATACAGTAAAGACATCTGGGGATTTATAGGTAATGTGCAGAATGACAGGCATCAGTGGGTGGAACATTACGAAGAGGAAATATCAAGGCTAGAGGAATTCTTGCTAACCAACTTCACGGGATTCCTGTTGAAGGCAGGCCAGGGTATTGGTTATCAAAGGTGGTGTGATTCTCTCTAAATTGCCTGGGCAAGATTCTTGCTAAAACTGGGCTAGGTGGGCCAAATACAGGGTCCAAGGACAAGGCCTGGTTGAAAAGTGGGCTCCAAGAAGCCCGTCTAAAGTTTTGTCAAGGAGGCAGTCTTTGTCATACCCCAATAAATCTCTTATACTTCTTGTTCTATCTTAGCATCTACTTTCTGAGCCCTTGAACTGACACGCTTAGGTGAACAGAGAAGTTTGGTCAATACCGTGTTTTGTGGCAAAATGTGTAGACCTTTATGCCTATATTATTATGGCTTGAAGAATAAAGTTTTTCCTCTTTAAAAAACATAGAGGTTTGAATGCTGGTAAAGTACTGCCATCTATGGGCTATTTCCTGTTTATTAAGCACTGGAGGTAGGAGTTTACATGGCTTGTCTCATTTAATGCTCATATAACATTGCAAATTAGATTATATGATTATCTTTATTTTATACTTGAAGAAACTAAAGCTCAGGTGAAATGACTTGTGTAAGATGATCCTTCCAAGAAATGGCAGAGGCAACATTCAGGCCTAGAACTGTCATAGTTTAAACTATTGCTATTTACTCACAGTCAAAATACTTAGCTGATAAATTATTGTTATGCAGGTTTGCTGCCTGCAAGGAAAGAGGTGTAATATTTGGAGTCTGCTTTATGGTTGTAAGACGTTGAGGGATTAAGAAGCTTTGTGAGTATAACATTTTATGCATACTTTTCTCATGGTTGTGCCAAGCTCCTGGGGAATAAAACCCGTTGGGCTGAAATGAATAGTCACAATTTGTGTGGACATCTCTTTGGCTAAAGAGTTCTATGGCTAACAGAAATCTGAGAGTTGTACAACAAGATAGAAAACAGAGAAAAAAATAAATGGCTCTAAATTCTACTTATATTCAAAATATTAGTTTGAATATATAAAAATATATTATTTTGAATATAAAAAGAATATGAGAATGATTGACCATAGACCCAGATGTGACTCCCTGCTCTCTAGACTAGTTCAGGAACTGCTTGTACCAAATACCATTCCTACTTATGTACCTGCTCCTTAGCAGCCTCTGTTACAGCTGGCAATGGACATTGAAATGAGCCAATGATTGTGTGATGGGAATTAAATAAAGATGCAGAAAGTTAAGAGAGATCAATGTCAGTAGCCTAAATGTCATTGCCTGTATTTTCATCCATACCTAAACCCTGACTTTGATCCCACTGATTGTTCATGTAATCTATCCCAGGTATACAGTCACGGCCTGAGGCATGAATGGGTCATATTTTATTTCATGAAATGAATATTAAGCATTGCAGCATATATTATCATTACTGTGCTCAGGTCCCTCAGATTCCTTTTTACCATACACATGTGTACCTCAGCTCCCCTTTGGTGTGCCTTTGCTTCCAGTAGCCAACAACTTTGCATCTCTTTTATAGGACTGCCCTTGGGCTATCAGTTCGTCTTTGCAGCACACGCATGCACACACACATGCGCACACATGTAAGTTATGCATACACAGAGCTAGAAGTGCCTAGGGTTTATATCCCCTGTTTGACTGGCAGGGAATGAAAACCCAGCTTCCTTTTCTTGGGTCAAGAGAACTCAGAGACTTAACTTTCACTCCAGAGTTACCACATAGGATCAGGTTGAAGTCTTACATTCCATAGGAATTTCCCTGAGATCACATCCTTGCTTGACTTCCTCCCCTTGCCTGTATTGTTCCCACAACTTCCTTACCAGTTTCCCCTGGGTCTGGAGCACTTCCTTAATCACCTTGCACAGGAATCCTCAGAGTCTGTTTCTAACCTAAGCAAAGCACCTACTAAATCTAAGGCACTATATACTAAGCAATGAAAATGTTGCCTTCAAAGAGGTAATTTAATAATCACAGTATCGTGTGCTATAACACAGCTTATGTATATTATGAAATGACACTACTGAGAAGGAAGTGATTATCATTACCAAGTCTCTTTGGAGAAATTAACATTTAAGCAAATTCTTGAAGGGTGAACAAATGAGTAGGTATTCACCGGTTTAAAAGAAATGAAGGTCATTTGGGGAAAAGGAAACAGACTCTGCTTTGGTAATAGTTTCCCTGGAAAGGGTTTTTGTGGACTTTATTTTATTCAGGAGTCAGTATTTAACACAGACTGGTGGAAGGAGAGCTCCACTATGAACTCTGAGAAGCGAGAAACCCTTTCTAAATGTACTGGTTCTATCACTAGTATCTAACACAGGGCTTAACATAGATGGTGTTTAAGACATTTTTTGACAAGTGAACCCAGAAATGAACACATTCTGTCTTTGCTTAGTTTTCTGTTATGTTCCCCAAGTTTAGCAAGTTTAAGTAACATTGGATATCTGCATATAAGAAGATAGTCAATAGACTTAAGATGCTCTTTCTTTTGTAATGTACTAATTTATAAAGGTAGCATTTAATCAATCTCACTTAACATTTTTAAGCCCCTACTGTGGTGCAAGCACTCTGCTGTATTCTGATTATAAATCATAGTCATTAGGAACTTAAGATTTATAATTTGTGTTTTAATACACACTCAGCAGTTAATTGTGTGACTATGAGCAAGTTATACACCTCCAGAGTAAAATAGTGCCTATCTTATAGGGTGCTGTGAAAAGTATACAAATGAATGCATGGAAAATCCAAATCATAGTGCCTGGCATATAGTAACTGCACAATAAGTGTTAATTGCCACTGGTGTTGGTGTTATGACTGTGGTTGTTGTTTCCATTATTCTGTCCCGCACTAGATTTACGTAGATTCTGTGGTTTTTTTCTGGTGTAGAATCAAACTTTTACTGTGTTCCATTCTTCTGAAAGATTAAGAAGTATAAATGATTACAGAATATTATTTACAGAAACCCTGACATCCCAATCACCTACCGAATACTTAGTTTCCTAATTCATCCCCTAAGCAAACAATTAATTCTACATCTTGGCAAGACAACTTCATATGTAATCGGTTGGCTTCCATTTAGTGAATAACTGTGTGGATTTTAAGTGTGACCAAAGGCACGATTGTCTGCTGAAATTTCTCCCCAGCAAACAAGAAAAAACAAATGCCTTTTGGATAGTCAAAAGCAACTTAAAGGTATTCAGTCAAATGTTTCATAAATACTCAAATATTGCATCAGATCAGCCATTGTAAGCAAATTAAGAAAGAGTAGATGTTTTAAATTTCAAAGTTAGAACATATGCATTTTCCACATTTAATTCTGTTCTATAATTCTAAAAAATATCATTGTTCAGTTTATTTTATTTGTAACAAGATATTAGTTATGATTTTCCCATTGGTAAACTTTTTTAGAACTATAATTCCCCTCTTAATATGTTTTAAGAATTTTCAGATGAAAATGTCTAATTGGATAAATGAAAAGTAGAGCTTTATAACAATTATCTAAGACTTTAGTATTAAATATATGAACAGCATTTATTTTATTTTGAGATAACTTAATATGCCAGTCACTTGCCAATCACTTCAGTATAATTTTCTGCACATAATAATTGGAGGAAGACACTGGGAATTTTAAAAAGATAATTTTAATATCATGTCCAGTGAGGCCTGTCATTTCTCATTGCTTGGTTAAATAAAACTTGCATAAAGACTTAACTATGAAATATTATATGTTTCTTGACAATATTATATGTACCTCAGACATAATAAAGGCATCATAAATGATTATTAAACCTGGGAGTTTAATTTTGTTTCAACTCATTTCTTTGTATTTACAGTAGAAATAATATGATAAAAAATCAGGTTTGATACTTTTTTTTGCTGGATATTTATTTATTTTAGCATATTATGGGGGTACAAATGTTTAGGTTACATGTGTTGCCTTTCCCTTCCTTCCCCCCCCGAGTCAGAGCTTCAGGAGTGTCCATACCCCAGATGATGCTACATTTATGCACTTAACTTATTTGAAAATATAAACAATACACATTGCATGCAACTTTTATTTAACACCTCACTGCGATTAGAAAATGGTGCTTGTTCTTCAGTATAAGCTTGAAAAATGGCTCTCACAAGTTTTTAATATTGTTCACACACTGCTTTTGAAAATTTTCTAAAGAAATTTTTAAATCAATATTTTTTCATTTGGTTCCACCAAAAATAGCCTTCCCTTCTATTGTGAAAATTACTTCCCTTGGCAAGTAGAATGGCTAAATCTGGTTAATGAACAGCAGAAGTTCATGAGCTTCCAATTTACATTGAAAGTCCCTAAAATACTCTTTGTGCATAGAGAACAATTTATAATTCAAAATAATATTTTTAAGAAAATTAAAATACCAACAAAATTACTTTTAGAATGTCGGGGAAAATGTTATTTGAAATTATACTGAAATGCTTAAGCACTTCATCAAATTTCATCTTCAAGACTCATCAGTTTTTGCCACTCATCTGAATACCTCTTATAATATCAAGCAGTCTGATAACAGATGCTTATTGGATGCAAAATTTTTCTAAGCATTGTATATAGTGCAAATAAACAAATGACATAGTTTTTACCTTTAAGAAGCTTAGTTCTTATTTAGGATATATGCTGATTCAAAATAATTTTATTAGAGAACATTTAAGTATAAATCTGTATGGCACCACTCTATGTTTACTAGTTTATAAAAGAGGGAGATTGTTAAAAGCTGACATTTATGAAAAAGTCTCCAGGTGGAGTTGAGGCACACACTTGGATTTCAAGAATGACTAAGATTTAAGATTAAAGGAAGAGACTATCGCTGCACTCCTTAAATTTGCATCTAAAAGAAAATACCTTTTTTATTTTTAGAGAAGATATTTGAATTATCATTAATGAGCAGTGCAAACATTAAAATATGTATTTTTAAAAACTAGTATGCATAAATGTTAAATAAAAATGAAAAGTATAGATAGAACATTTATAAATTGTATCTGTTGTCTCATCTTCTCAGACTGTGTTTTAGTAGTCAGAGATTTGGCTATGGTGTCAGACAGATTTTGGTTCAAATTCTGGCTCTGAAATTTAACAATTGGGTGATCTCAGGCAAATTAAGGGTATTAGTTTATTTATACAACAGGATAATAAATAGACACAATTCTATGGGTTTCTGAGTAAATTCTTTGAAAACTTGGACATGAACCCTGTCCATAGAAACCATAGTAAATATTCAACATATATTAACTATTTTAATTAATTATATTTTATTTTTGCATATTCTGCTTTATTTCACAAAGGATTTGGAATGGCAAAAATAATATGTAAAATATGATAATAATATTGACATTGAATGATTCCTTAAAATTAATTCAGATTCTTTCAACTCATCTGCTAGTAATTTATTGAGAATTTTGCATTTATATTCATCATGGATATTGGCCTGTAATTTTCTTTTATTTTAGTGTTCTTATCTGGCGTGGTATCAGGTTAATTTTGGTCTCATAAAATGGGTTTAGAAATGTTCCTTTCTCTTCAATTTTTTGAAAGGGCTTGAGAATGATTGGTGTTAATTCTTCTTTAAATGTTTTGTAAAATTCATCAGTGAAGCCATCTGGTCATGGGCTTTCCTTTGGTGGGAGGTTTTTGCTTAATAATTCAATCTCCTTACTTGTTATTGGTCTGTTCAGATTTTTTATTTCTTCATGCTTCAATCTTATTGGGTTGTATATTTCTAGGAATTTATCCATTTCTTCTATGTTGTCTAATTTGGTGGTATATAATTGCAGTAGTCTTTTATGATCCTTTTTATTAATTAGTATATAGTTGTAGTCTCTTTTTTCTTTTATAATTTTATTTATTTGAGTCTTCTCTCTCATTTTGTTAGTCTAGCTTAAATTTGTCAGTTTTATCTTTTCAAAATACCAAGTCTAGTTTCAGTGATGTTTTCTATTGTTTTTAGTCTCTGTTTCATTTATTTCTGTTCTGACTTTTATTATTTCTTTTCATCTGTTGACTTTGGGTGTAGTTTGTTCTTTTTCTAATTCCCTAAGGTATAAAGTTAAGATGTTTATTGGAAATCTTTCTATTCTCTTAATTTAGGTGTTTATCACTATAAAGTTCCATCTTAGAACTGCTTTTACTGTATCCCATAATTTTGGTATGTTCTGTTTCCATTTTCATTTGTCTTACTATATTATTAAATTTCTCTTTTGATTTCCTTTTTGACCATTGGTTGTTCAGCAGTTAGTTGCTTAATTTCCACATTTTTGTGAATTTTCCAAAATTCTTCCAGTTATCAAATTCTAGTTTCATATCATTATGGTTGAACCAGTTATTTGCTATGAATTCAATATTCATAAATTTGTCAAAATTTATTTTGTGACCTAATATATGATTTATCTTGGAGAATGTTCCATATGCATTTAAAAAGACTTCATATTCTGCTATTGTTGGGCGGAATGTTTTGTGTATGTCTGTTAGGTCCAGCTGGTCTGTAGCATTGTTAATGTTTCCTGTTTCCTTATTGATTTTTTGATTGGGTGATACATCCATTGTTGAAAGTGAAGTATTAAAATCTCCTACTATTATTGTATTGCTGTCTATTTCTCCTTTCAGTTATGTTAATATTTGCTTTATATATTTGGTTGGGTCCATGGTAATGAGACTGGAGGCTGGGTCTATGCAGAAAAGTCTGGGGTTAGGGGCCGGGGGCCTGTAGCCATGGAAGCTGCCCTTACACTGGGGTTGGCATATGTCCTCGGCTATGGAGACTGACCTGGGTCTGTAGGGGCTGCTATGGAGCCTTCCTCTATCAGAGCCAGCCTGGTTCTGGTGTTTGCAGTGAAGTCAGATGCTTTCTTTATGTCCTTCTCCTTCATGTCAAGGGTATCTCTCTCCATGCTGCGCTGCTTGGGCTTGGGAGAGAGTTGATACAGGTAGTGTGAATCTGTCCTTCC
Source organism: Cheirogaleus major (assembly GCA_963574435.1). NCBI lineage: Eukaryota > Metazoa > Chordata > Mammalia > Primates > Cheirogaleidae > Cheirogaleus > Cheirogaleus major. The sequence goes on along the minus strand of CAUYPO010138780.1, from coordinate 1,993 downwards.
TAGCCTCTTCGGTGTGTCTTTTCTTATTTCTGTGCTCTGTCAAGGTGTTGTAATTTATCACCTGGATTCATTAGCTCTTGTGAAGGTATTTTTGGACATGGATGACTGTTTAAATCAATATTTCTCTGAGAGAATGAGTCCCGGAAACTCCTGTTCTGACATTTTGTTCACAAAGCTCCAGGTCTTCTAAGTTCTGACCTGTTGCTAGTTTTATGACCTCAACTCCTACCACTCTCTTTAGAGCTCAGTCCAATGCAGCCCTACTGGCTTCATGATATTTTTTAAGCATTTCATTCTTACCTCAAGGTCTTTGGCCTGCATGCCTCCTCTGCCTGGCATAGTCTTCTACCAGATATCCACAGGTATTCCTACCTTATCTTCCTTCTGTGACTTTTTTTCCAGGCCATCCTATTTAAAATTGAAAAACTCACTCCTACCAGAACACATTTTATACTCCTACTCTGCTTTAATTTTCTCTAAAGTACTTATCACTCTCTGACATGTTATTATTACTTTTATTTTACTTATTTCTTATTGGACTTCCCCACTAGAAATTAAGCCCTATAAAAGCAAGAATTTTTGTCCTCTTAGAGTATTGCTATATCCATTGTGTGAAGAGTAGTCCTGGATCTTAGTAGATGCTCAATAAATAGTACTGCTATTCATCTATTATTTGTAGATTGTGTTTCACATAAAGCTGACTTTTATTTGGATGCTACCTTTTGTTAAGTATAGATCTTGCACATTTATAATCTCATTTAATCTTCATAGTCACCTGATAAGTTAAATAGAATAGGAATTAATATTTATTTTCTTATATAACAAGAAACTGAGAATGTAAGAAGGAAAACAACTGATTTAAATCACACCACTAATAATGTGCAGAATCAAGATAAGAATAGTCATTTTTCTTGACCAAGCCTCTTTCATATGCTATTTTCAGAGCTGGATAGATGAATGAAATGAAATTTATGGTATGCAACTATGCATTAGAAGTTGATCTAGTACTTCAGATTCACCTGGGCATTAAATATTTCATGGCTTTCTTCAAGTATTCTTCAGTCATTTGCGGACCTCTATTTCTAAAGAGCTTATGAATTTTTTCACTCACATGCCTGGCAATATATTGTACATTCATCCTCTTAAAGAAATGAACATTTGCATAACAATTGATGCTTATTGCCTACATAATAAACATAAGAAAATGTGCTTGTTGCTATGTAGAATATTGTTGTTTCCTCCAACAGGAATGTTCTTCCCCGACCTAATTGTGTTCTCCCTCCTTCTCATCACTTGTGTCTCTGCTCAGATGTTATCTTCTGAGAGAGGCCATTGCTGAATTCCTTATCAAAAAGATTCAATTCTTTCTCCCTTCCCTCCCCATTATTTCTTTTCACCATGATTAATTTTCTTTACACCATCTGTCACTTCCTGATAGAATATTATTTATTTGTTAATTAATTACTATTAATTGTGCTTACTTGAATGACAGCTCCATGAGGGCAGAAGCTTTGTCTTATTTTATGGTTGTGTCTCTAGCACCTAGAACAGTACCTGCCACATAGTAGGAATTCAATAAAAACATTTTCTGAAAGAATACTCATATTGCACTTTTGTGCTCCATAGTATCTATCCTAATTTTAGTTAAATAATAATTGTGTAGTTAGTTGTATATACCTTTATCCACTCTCCCACTGGAATATAAAATCATGTGACATGAACTGTGTGTGCCTTGTCCATTGCATTTTGGTTAAATGAAATAAATACCACAAAAGCTTTATTGCTTACTCTCAAGGAATCTAGAGACATAGCTTCTATGTGGAAGAAAAGTATGAGAAAATGAAATTACAATTTAAGAATTTAAATAACAGGTCAAGGCAGCATAAAAGTAAGGAATCTCATACATGATAGGCACTCAAATTTGTTAATTTTAAGCTATTCCAAATAAAATGGGATTAGATAGTAAATAAATATTTAGCATATATTCTTAGAA
>CAUYPO010138774.1:0-23030 GCA_963574435.1 Cheirogaleus major | reverse complement strand
TCGGGATAGGTGAGCACTTTTAATATTCTAGGCATCACATCATTTCATCTGAGCATATTTCAACATGCGTCTCTAACAGTCAAGACTGTAAAAATATATGTAATCCCATGTAATAAATGACCATTAAATTCTTAATATCAGATAATATCCAGTACATATTCAAATATGTCCAAGACATTGTCTTAGAAATGTCTTTTCATAGTTGGTTTGTTTGAATCAGGATTCAGAGTAGCTGCTGGATGCACTGGCTCATGCTGAATTCCCAGCACTTTAGGAGGCTGAGGCAGGAGGATCACTTAAGGTTAAGAGTACAAGACCAGCCTGGGCAACATAGCCAGACCCCATCTCTACAAAAAACAACCACAATGACAAAAGTTAAAAAAAAAAAAAAGGTTCAACATTGCATTTGTGTATAATCCACCACACTTTACCCCTTTTTACAAGCCATTGTTTGTTGAGAAAACTGAGTCTATTTTCCTGTAGACAGTCTCACCTTCTGAATTTGGCTGATTGCTTCCTTGTGATATCTTTTCATTTGTTCCAGTTTACTAACTTACAACAGCTTATTTCACATAAACTGGTAGTTAGATCCAGAGGATTGATTATATTCATGTTCTTCTCTTGTCAAGAATATTTTGTGGGTGGTGCTACGTAGTTCCTATTGCATCACGTTAAGAGGCACGTAATGCCTGAGGAATCTCATTTTTAGTGTACTCGAGTGTTGTCAGCGTGATTCATTGATTAGAATGTTCCCCATTAGCCTCTCACCTAATGGTTTCACCATCTGCTGATGTTCAATGTTAGACCCATAATTTCATTAAGGTTGAAAATTGGTGGTTGTACTAACTTTTGCACTAACTAAGCTAGAATCCTACTGAGAGCTCTTTGCTCAGCAACTAATTGGTTGCCCTGGAAATTAATATGTATAAGAAAGGGAGGAAAAAGACATGATGCTTCCCTTTCATTGCTCAATTTTCAGAGTGGTGATCCAGTACATTGGCAACTTACAGTGGTGAAGAATGAATTTATTATTTTATAGTATCATTATTAACTCATTTTAATATATTTGCTGTTTTATGTTTGATATTTGATATGTTTCAATCATGTTTCCTTATTGTTCTCTTTTTGAACTTTTTATTCTGAAATAATTATAGATTCACAGAAAGTTGCAAAAAATCTATAGAGAAGCCCCATGTCCCCTTCAGCTGGTTTTCTCAATAGTTAATATATAGCAGCTAACCATAATGCAATATCAAAACCAGGAAATTGACATTGATACAGTATGTGTGTAGTTCTACGCTATTTTATCACGTGTGGATTTGTGATACCTGTGCTGCAGTCAAGATACAGAACTATTCCATCATCACAAAGATCTTTCTTGTGTCATTCTTCATAGTGACACATACACACCCTTCACCCTGCCCCCATCCCTAACTCTGGGCAACCAGTAATCTGTTCTCCTTGTCTCTAATTTTGTCACTTGGGGAATGGTGTGTAAATGGAATCATACAGTGCATGATCTTTTGAGATCAGCTTTTTCATGCAATGTTATACGGTTGAGATCTAGCCAGGTTGTTATGTAGCAACAGTTTGTTCCTTTTCAATTGCTAAGTAGTATTCCATGGTATAGATGCACCATGGTTTATTCATACTTGTACCTATTGCAGGACATTTTGCTTGTTTCAGCTTTTGGCTACTACAAAAAAAAGCTGCTGTGAATATTTGTTTTGCTGGGTTATGAGCAGGCCAAGGATGGTGATCAGGGAACCCTGGGCTGGGACTGGCAACTAGCCTTTCTGGGAGTGAGCACCACTGCGTTGCCTTATTGCACAGCAAATTATCACTTTTTGTATGTTTCATGTGGGTATGAGAAGAATACATATTCTGCGGTTATTGGATACAGTGTTCTAAATAAGCCTTTTATATCAATTTTCCTAATCATATTTTTCAAATCTATACCCTGCTGATTTTTTTTGTTCTCTCAGATCTTAGAGAGATATTAGAATCTCCCATTTTAAATCTGATTTATCAATTTCTCTTTTTTTGTTCTATCAGTCTTATGACTTATTTGGAGATTATGCTATTACAGTAGACTCATACAAATTAAAAACTAGTATATTTTCTTAGGGAACTGAATCTTGTGTTCATATAAAGTTTTCTTCTTAGTAGTAATGCCTTCTGCCTGGAGATCTGTTTTGTCTGCTACGCATCTAGTTATGCTAGCTTTCTTTTGATTAGTGTTTGCATAGTTTATTTTTGTCCTTCCTTTTCTTTCAATCTTCCTGTATTCTTTTGTTTGAGATGTGTCTCTAGTAAATAGCATACTGTGGATTTTCTCTTTTTCCTTCCATCTAACAACAACTTTTTTCTTTAAATTGGAACATTGAATCAGTTTTCATTGAATATAATTACTTATATTTGGACTTAAATCTACCATTTTTAAGAGCATTTTCTGAATGTGCAATTTGTTCCATGTCCATAATTTCTCTCTTTTCTTTCATTTTTTTTTTAAGAGATGGGTCTCACTATGTTGCCCAGACTGGCCTCAAACTTCTGGCCTCTAGTAATCCTCTTGCCTCAGCCTCCCAAGTAGCTGGGACAACTGACACACACCACCATGCCCAGCTCATCTCTCTTTTCTTGACCTTTTCCTTTGGATTGAGTTATTTTTAAACCATTCCATTTTCCCCTTTTATTATCTTGGTCAGTTTACATTCTTTTACACTTCCTTAGTGGTTACTCTAGACTCTAATGAGAGGGCAACATACACAATGCTGTTTCTTTATTGTCTCCTGACATCTCTTGTGGCTATTGAGAAACTAGCTGTCAGTCTGTTATTTCTCTGTATGTAACTTGTAGTTTGTTCTTCTGGACTTAGAATTTTTCTTTTTATCCTTGATATTCTGCAGTTTCACTGAAGCATAGATTTACCTTTATTTATCCTGGTGAGTACTCAGTATATACTTTCCATCACAGAATTCTGGTCTTTTTCTAATTCTGGAAAATTCTCAGTTATTTTTATTTTTTAATGATTATTCTTTTTAATCTTCTTTCTCAATTATCTTTAGATACTGCCTTCCTTCCATTCTTCTGGAACTCCTCTCAGTCTCTCCTCCATGTCTGTTCATAGTTATTTAATTAGAAATTATTTTATTTCTCTGTATTGCATACTGGATGAATTCCTCACAACTGTTTTCCAACTTCCTAATTCACTCTCTAATTGTGTTCTGTCTTGATTATATCCTATTTGTCCAGATTTTAATTTTAATGCCTATATTTTTAATTTCCAAGTTTTCTAATTGGTTCTTTGTCATATCTATAAATTTTTGTTTAATTCTGTTTTATTTCATAATATCTAACTCTTTTAAATTCGGAATTATTCTCTCATTTTTTAGCTGTCTTAGCATATTTATTTGATGATAATGATGATGATAATTATTATCATTATTACCATTTTATTAAAGTCTTTGAGAGACTGCTTTATAAAATTAATCTCCTCTGGAGTAATTTCATGTTCCAATTGTTGATTTTGGAGGCTAATTTTCATAGCATTTGATTTCTCCATGTCTTTGGCAATTCAGGTTTGCTTATTCATTTAATTGACACCTTCCTTTTTCCCTCTCTCTTCCTCTCCCTCTCCCACTCTGTGCATATGCTTCCTTTCTAGTTGTTTTGTGGGTGTCTCACTGGCACCCCAACCCTGATCTAATGTCCAGAACTTGGCCTTAAAATGGCAACGGAAGGCTCCTCTGCTACAGAGACAGTGGGGGTGCTGTGGATCCAGGCAGAGTGCCAACACTTTCTAAGCAAGAATAATAGTCTAACAATCAGCATTTATTGAATTTTTACTATTCATTAGTCACTGTTATTTATACATATTGTCTCATCTCATGCTCACAACAACTCTATGAAGTTAGATATTACAACTACTACTCTGACGAAGACCAGAACGTCCATTTTACAAATGAGTAAAACAAGACACGGGGAGGTTAAGTAACGTCTTTAAAGACATTTGGGCGGAAGGCAGGTCAGGCCACTGGATTCTCTTGCACGAACGCCCATAAGAACAAAGGCATCACCTGAGGAGAGGGTACACTGATGGGGCATTTGGAGAATCCAAAGAAGTACAACATCCCTGGAACAAAAATGATCTTTGCCGGCATTAAGAAGAAGGGAGAAAGGGCAGACTTGCTACTAATGAGTAATAATTGGCCACTGCCTTATTTATTACAAAACAGAAATATCTCATGACATTTTTTATGTGTACCATAATTTAATTGGTCGTATACACCAGAATTCAGATCATGAAAGAATAACAGAATATTTTTGTTGGACAGTCCTGATTTAACTAAGACTGGTTTGTGGTTAATTCGGTTTTTTGAATTTTGATAGTAATTCCAATACAATAAATACTGTTTTCCCCTTCTGAAGATATGACTGGATTAATCAGTAATATTCAACTTTTCAGAAGGATGGTAAATTGCCATTTCAAAACCTGTTGTAGATTGATTTTATATTTAGATTTATATAACTGGTTATGTGAATATTTTTAAATACTAGGGAAATCCCTAGTCTTGGAATCACTGTCTTGGAACCAAGCAAGACTCACTGGTGTTTTAACTTGTGTTTATTAGCCTGTTAAAGGCGAGGGATGGAGATAAGCTAGCAATATTTACTTTATATATTCTTGATCTTCGCTATGCCAATCTAATCTCCCTGTGTCTACTAAAATGCTGCCTTTTATTTATTGAAAGGCATTTTAGTGTGGTTTATGTGTAATATCAAATAAATAATATTTAACACTTCTCACATTTTATAGACAATCTATAAGGTTAAATGCTTTTAAAAGTCAATGTGAAAAGAAATAGCAAATTAAACTTTTGAATTCTTTACTACCTAAGTCAGAGTAAGTTATAATTTAGGATTGTCTTTAAACAGCTCTTCAGACACACATAAAACTGTAGAACTTCTGTACGTGTGTGATTGGTGATGGTGCTTTTACCAACTCATTAGAAGAATTAAAGTAGAGGAGATAAACACAAATTTAAAAATTATGTGTGATCATAACTTAATTAAAAACAAAATCACAGATCAAAAAAATAAATAAATAAATAGTTTGCTGGTAGTAAACTGAGCCCTGCCTAAATTAATTTGCTGGGTTTTTTTCTTTCCTATCACTATTAACTAAGATTATAGGTAGATGTGACTGTAACATAAGTTTGTAGTTCAATTTTTCATAGTCTTGTGGACAAGCACCCCTCACTCTCTACCACCCGGAAAAGGCACTTATGATCTCCAGGGAAAAGGTGTTATTCAAAGGGCAGGCTGATACCCTGAAAGTTGCTACCTAATAGCATATAACCTCATCTTTTTTGATTCTCATGTTAATTTTTATTATACTTATTTGACATGTGAAGAAATACAGGCCCCAGGAGTTATGCAAATTGCCTAAGGGTATGTTGCTAGACGGGCAGAGTCTGTATGAGGAGTCAAAATTATGTCTTCTCATTCTTAAACACTATTCTTCGCCTGTTTTCACTGTTCGGGCGGAGTGCTGGTCCACTCGGGTTTGAGGAAAGTTTTCTCCAGACAAAGGAAAAAAAGAAGAAATTTATTTTACTTTCCAAAGCAGGAAGGGGCCGAGCACGAGAGATGAAGAAGAGTGTGTTGGCAGAGAGAATCAGGTATTTGGGCTGTTTATTTAGGAATTATTTTTTTAAAAAAAGGGTGATTTCTGGCTGTAGCCAAATTAACAGAGTGTACCATGAAGCTGCATCCAGCTCCGCTTTCTCCTCGGTAGACAGGTGACAGGAGAAGTGGCTATCGGATGCCAAAGATCTTGTCAGTGTTCCAGCCCCTAAAGATATGATGCTGTGCCGGATCTGAGGCCTGGCTCGCATTTGCTCCCCTGCAGTCCATTCCTGGGCTCCCCAGGAACTTCTTGAGGCTGTAAGACAAATTCTAAAGGCTTTGAGCTGGTGAATGAGAAGAGAAAGATTTACATTTCCTTTCTGTCTTTTGGCTCTTTACAGATGTTGAGAAAACACAGCCCTGCAGGGTGCCTGGCCCTGCAGAGAGAGAGAGAGAGAGAGAGAGAGAGAGAGACAGACAGAGACAGAGACAGACAGAGACAGAGAGAGAATACACTCATAAGATTGATCTTTAGGTGTTATTAGAAAATTGTGGGATTAGATATTTTCCTATTATTTCAGCAAGGCGGCCCCTTTCATTCACCGCACTGTGATGAAAGACCCCCAAGGAAATAACCATCTACAGCAGAAGAGAAACACTCCCTCACCCTCTCCGTTCCTTACAGAAATACATACAGTTATGCATTCCTCAGTGTCCTCAACGCCCTCCCAGGCCCACCCTGTAAAGGACTTGGAATGGGATAGCTCAGGAAAGACCACGCACACCTTCATGGAGGCACTCCAAGCTGCTGGTAAGGTGAGGACATCCCAGATGTATTTCTGGCTCCAGCCAGGGTAGGACAGCTCCATCCAGGGAGCTGGTTGGGTACCCACCCAGGAATGATTTCCTATCAACAGAGCACTACTTGGTCCAGTTCATTCAGAGCTCCAGGTCTGGTTTCCATGTCCCTAGTGTGACCCATAACTTCTCCATTCCCCCAACCCTGGGTCCAGCTTTAATCTTCTCCCTCATTCACTCTTCCTCTTTCTTTCTCAACCAGAGATCATCATTCTCTTTATTATTTCCACCCTCTAACCTTCCTTTCTTCTTGTGTACCCTCTCTCCTCTAGTTCTCGGCAAGTAGTGTCTTAGAGACCCTCAAGTTGCTAGAAGCCAAAATCATAAACAACATGATGCCAACTGTACTACACCAGAGAGTGACAGATATTATCCTCAACTACCTGAGGACAATGGTGAGGAGCCCTGCCTCTAGGTTGGGGGAAAGAAATGAAAGGACCCTGGAACTGATCCCAGGAGTTCTATTTTGGTGGATAATGACATTTGGAGACCAAGTGAGACCTAGGATATGAGTCCCTCAAGTTTCTAAACAGTGTGCTAGAGCCCACATCTTGTACCCCTGAACACACCCCAAGAACAGCATGTGCGGCAGAATAGAAGACACAGTGATGGAGGGAAGGGGTGAGGTGGGAGATGTGAGGTGGGAGATGGGAAGGATTTGGGCTACTGGACTCAGTATCTGACCTGGTGCTCAGACTGTGTCCTAAACCTCCTTCTAGGAGACCACAGGCAGTTGCTTTGGTAATGTGACTCAACTAATCACCCCAATCAATTTCCTGGCCTATTTAAATCCACCCACCTGTCTGTTAGCCCATCTTTAGACTGAAGGGTTATGATGTCTATCTGTCCATCCATCCACATGCTTTTGTACTTACTTTTCTGACACTGAATTAATCTGCTGTCTTATTTTCTTGGTTAGCTACTACGTAGGAGGTGTCTTTCTTCCAGTTTACCTACCTTCCCTTGGCACAGTTGTCTTGTGACCTAGACCTTGGACCTCCCAATGACTTTCCAAGGTTGCTTCCGAAACCTATTCCACCTTCCTGATGGTTCACTCACAGCTGTAGGGGAAGCTCCGGGGTCTGGAGCCGCCCATCCCCACTCCCACCTCCACCCCAATGCATGAGCCAGAGGCTTTGCAGGCTGAGAACTTATCCTTCTTACCTTCTGGTCCTCTTGCACACTCAGGAAGCTCTTGCTCTCCAGCACTGGGAGGGCCCATGTGGGATGGGTGGGAGGTTCCTACCCTCTTGGTAGAAGAGAATCACTTACTGACCAAAGCTGCTTCTCTTCCATCAAGAGATCCCTCTCTCTTGGGCATGAGCCTGGGAACAGTTAGTCCCTCTCTTTCCAGGAGCCTCAGGGAGAACTAGAGGAGATGTGTACCTCGGTCCTGGTAGGTCTGGGGTCCTACGGCCCAGGAATGATCATCGCCAAGCTATGGGATAAGTTGCATTCGCACAGACTGCCCCCAAGGAGCCTGCTGGTGGCAGTGGGGAAACTCCTCCACCACCCAGGTCTGTGAGGGGAGAGGATGGGGCGGCAGGGCTGGGGCGTCGTGTGGACTCTCAATCCTCCTGATCTTCTCATGGGACAGCTCCTCTTGGCCACCATGGCCGGCAGGGGGACAAACCAGGATCCCTGTGGGGCTGACGGGAACTGAGGAGTTGTTCTTGGGGAGCAGGAATGGCGCAGTAGGAGGAGCATTACGGTGTGGGAGACTGGGCTGGGGAGAAGATTAAGGAACAGCCGTGGAGCAGAAGGCAGCACAGAAAGCGCCATTCAGCGGTGGCGGGAGGGGCAAAGGCAGCGGTGAGGAGACTTTGCTTAGGAGTCACAGGGGCTGTGGGTTGGATGAGTGGGTTGGAAGGGCAACCATGTAGCAGGGTGAGGTAAAGAATCGTCACACCATCTCCATCCTCCACACTGTCCCTGTGGCACCTGGTGACAGCAGTGGTTCCCTTACCCATTCCACTCCTGTCCCTCAAAAAAAATAAAATCAAATGAAACCACCAGGCAAATGACAGTCCCTGACTTATGTTGACAACCTGGGCCAGAGGCTGGGGAGTCAGTTGGCTTTCTGGGCATCAGGTTCCAAGGAACAAGGCATGAGGGTTGGGCTACACGGCAAGCTCAGAGGACACAGCAACAGAACTGGAAATGCGTCTCCTGATCTGATCAGGACAAATGTCCTCACACTGAGCTCAGACAGCACAGCTCTCAGGTTCTTCAGGTGTTCCTGAGAAGGGGCGTGTGTGCAGGTGGTGGCAGCCCCTGGCACTTATGTGGTGTGCTCACGTTCATTGTGGAGTCAGACACATGCACACATGGAGTTCACCTTCCCAGTGCTCCTTCCCAGAGGTAGCCAGGTCAGGACTGTAGTCCCATTTCACAGCTGCAGAACCTGAAATTTAGGTAAATGAAGTACCTTGCTCCAGGCCGCCCAGACTCTTTGGAGGCAAAGCTAGGGTCAGAAGCCAGGCCTCATGGTCCCAAATCAATAAGGCTGCCTACACTGCAGCATGGCTGGGAGGCCCTCCTCCCTAGGACAGGGGTGTCTTTCTTACCCTCTCCTCCCAGGTACAGCCGCGTATGTCGGTGCCACGTGGACATATGTCCTGCGCCTGCTGAGGACAACCCAGGAGGAGGAGGACATGTTAGCACTGTGTCAGGGTGAGGGTCGGGGGTCCTGGGGAAAGGTCTGTGGGAATCAGGGAGGGAGCAAAGAAGAGCAGGAAAAGGCCAGGTCCCTGAATGTGGATCCCACGAGTCTGGGGAAGGGGCAGGAGGTGGCTGGGAGCAGGCCAGGGTGTGAGCAGATACCGTGCTCCGTTGCCTGGTTTGGGGCCAGGACCAAACTTGATTGGGAGGTTGTGAGTGTTGACAGCCTCACCAATTTCCTTGCCCCTCTGGGTGGACCAGGTGCCTTCAGAAGGAAGGGTAGTTGGGGAGATGGGGAACAAGCAGTGTTTCCAGCACAAGACCCCAGAGACCCTCATAGGGTCAGGTGGGAGGACTGTGTGCACATGTGTACGTGTGTCTGTTTCCTCTGTGGGGAGGGAAAGGTGATGGGCAGCTCCAACTCCCTGCTCCCCTCACAGTGCTCAGTGGACTGGCCACCAGTGTCCCGAAGCACCTGGATATAGCCTCTACAGGGGAACAAGCAATGGACATCACCTCCAACGAAGTGGCCATCAAGGCCCACCTCACCCTCCGGGTTCTCTTCAACCGTTGGCCCCTGGAAACCAAGAGCAGGGTGGGAAGAGGGGTAGCTGGGATTGGGGGGAGGCTTGAGCCAAAGGTGGGGAGGGGCAGTGTCTGTCCACCTACCTGTGGAAGGCTGACTCATCAGGCTCTTCCAGGGGAAGAGGGCGACCCTCTTCAGCTACCTCTTCTAATTGTCCAGAAAAGAGAATAGTCAGAAAACACTCCACTATCCATTTGCTTAGTCATTAATTATGCAGTTCTGTCATTTGTGTTTACTGGGCCCCCTCTCCCTGCACTGTGCTGGGCCCCGGGAGTAGCAAGATGAATGACAAGCTGAGGCAAACTCCTTCTGTCTCTGGGGCACAGGTGGCAGAGAAAGCTCTGGTGATCACCAGCCACCTCTTCTCCCTCATCCCACCATCCAAGCTCAAGAAGCAGGTGAACTGGTTAATCCGGCGGTTGAAGACTTTGACATCAACAGATCTGAAACCTTTCTACATTTCCCAGGTGATTGGGGTGGGAGTGAGAAGGAAACGGACCTAGTTCATGCATTCCACATGTATTGAGCAGTGCACGCTGATGCCTGTGTTTGTAAATAAGGTTTCACTGGAACCTAGCCATGCCCATTCTCTTCCATATAGTCTGCGTGTTGTCCAAGGCTGCCTCTGAGCTATGACAGCAGAACAGACCAGCTGTACCAGAGACTCTGTGGCCAGCAAACCCCAAAATATTTCCTATCTGATCCTTTACAGGGAAAGTTTGCTGACCCTGGAGAGAATTCACCCCACATTTATTGAGTAGCTACTGTTCATATAAATAGGGCTGGGGAAAGGGAGATGGGTAAGCTATTGTGCTTGTCTCGAAGCTGCTTTCTATCCCTGGGGAAGAGGGAACTGGAAGAAACAGAGAAACCGTGATTAGTTCTGCCTGCTGGAATTTAAGGAAGCTTCTTAGAAGGGATGGCATTTGAGTGGTGCCTTGAAGGATGAAGCAGACATTCTAGATCGACAACAAGCAAGGGGAAGAACTGTCCAATGGTCAAACTCCAGTGGAGAGACTTCTGCTTCCGGCAAAGACGGGGTAACTGGGCTCAGATTTGCTGTCCAGCCTCACCAACTGAAAAACTGGGCAGAAGATAGGAAATAATGGTTCTCAAGACATTAGGCATCAGGTAACAAAGAAGAGTAATCCCTGAGAGGCAGGAAAGAAATGAAGTGAGCCCTGTGATCACCCTACCTCGCTTCCCGAAGAGAGTTTCCAGGCAGTGGCAGAAGGAAAATATGACCTATAATAAGGATAAGCATCATGGAAAACTGAACAAGTCCTCACACAGAGGTTAAAAGTAGCGGACAAGCACATGGCAGCAGGCGTCAGAACTGCATTCCATACATTTCAAAGCGAGAGGAAATATTAAGTGAGTCAAGCAGAAACAAGGAAGATCTATGGTTTTAAAAGAACGAAATCGAACTTTTAGAGCTAAAAATTAAAATATCTGTAATGATAAAAAGACTGAATGGGATTAATGGTAGATTAGACGTTGCAGGCTAAAAGACTGGTTAATTTGAAGACACAGCAATAGAAACTACACAAAATGAAAACACAAAGAAAGAAGACTAAAAAGAAAAAAGAAAAGAATAAAGCATCAGTGAACCATAGGACAACTTCAAGCAGCCTAATTTATTTGCAGTTGGTGCCTCCAAAGAATGGGGAGAGAAATAAAGAAATATTTGCAGAAATATTGGTGGAAAATTTTCTAAATCTGAAGAAAATTATGAATGCACCAATCCAAGATATTCAATAAACCACAAGCCCCAAAAAAATAAAGAACCTGCATCAAGGCATATCATAATCAAATTTCTTGAAATCATTGAAAGAGAGGAAAACTTCAAAGTACTCAGAGTAAAAACAGAAACAGAAAAAACTCCAACGACAACAAAAACCATGTTTTGTGTAGGGAAACAAGATAAAGACAATACCCAATTTGTCATTGGAAACAACACAAGCAAGAAGAGAGTGAAATGGCACCTCCAAAGTACTGAAAGAAACATGCTGTCTCCTAGAATTCTATACCCAGTGAAAATATCTTTCAGAAATGGATTAGAAAAAATAAGTTTTCAGACATACAAAAGCTGAGAGAATTCATCATCAGTAGATCCACACTCTAAGAAATGTTAAAGGAAGTCCTTCAGGTAGAAGGATAATGATACTAGCTAGAAACACTATTTAGATTTATACAAAGGAATGAAGAGACCCAGAAATGGTAGCTATGTGCATAAATATACATTTGTTCTTATTTTTAAAATCTCTCTAAAATATAATTGTTTTTAAAAAATTAAGCCAGGCAGGCCAGGCACGGTGGCTCACGCTTGTAATCCTAGCACTTTGGGAGGCCAAGGCGGGAGGACCGCTTGAGCTCAAGAGTTTGAGACCAGTCTGAGGAAGAGCAAAACCCCGTCTCTACTAAAAATAGAAAAAATTAGCCGGGCATGGTGGTACACACCTATAGTCCCAGCTACTTGGCAGGCTGAGGCAGGAGGATCACTTGAGCCCAGGAGTCTGAGGTTGCTGTGAACTAGGCTGATACGGCACTCTACCCTGGGGGACAGAGTGAGACTCTGTCTCAAAAAAAAAAAAAAAATTAAGGCAGGCATGGTGGCATGTACCTGTAGTCCTGCTACTCAGGAGACTTAGGTGGGAGGATGGCTTGAGCCCAGGAGTTCTATGCCAGTTGAGGCAACGTAGTGAGACCCTATCTCAAAAACAGAAAACAGGCTGGGCGCGGTGGCTCACACCTGTAATCCTAGCACTCTGGGAGGCCGAGGCGGGCGGATCACTCAAGGTCAGGAGTTCGAAACCAGCCTGAGCAAGAGCAAGACCCTGTCTCTACTAAAAATAGAAAGAAATTAATTGGCCAAACTAAAAATATATAGAAAAAATTAGCCGGGAAGGGTGGCGTGTGCCTGTAGTCCCAGCTACTCGGGAAGCTGAGGCAGAAGGATTGCTTGAGCCCAGGAGTTGGAGGTTGCTGTGAGCTAGGCTGACGCCACTGCACTCTAGCCCAGGCAACAAAGTGAGACTCTGTCTCAAAAAAAAAAAAAAAAAAAAGAGATGAAAAACAGAAAACAAAAACAAAGAAACACCAAACTAAACAAAAATTATAACAATGCAGTGTGGAGTTTATAACATGTAGAAGTAAAATGTGTTACAATAGCACAAAATACCTCATGGCATAAGCACACTTATACTTACTATGCATAAGGTGGTATAAAATCCCTTGAAGGCTGACTGAGATAAGTTAAAGATGTGTGCTATCAACAATACCAACCACTGAAAGAACAAAGAGTTATAGCTAATAAGCCAATAAAGGATACAAAGTGGAATTATATTAATAAAACATATTCAGTTAATATTTTAAAGGACCAAAAGAGAGGGAAAGGAGAACAAGGAATTGAGACGAATAGAAAACAAATAGCAAGACGGTAGATTTAAACTTAACCACATAAATAATCACATTAAATATCAATGATCTAAATTTCCCAATTAAAAGGCAGAGATTGTCAAATGGATAAAAAAGCTACCTACAGGAATTACGCTTCAAAGATAAAGGTACAAATAGGTTAAAAGTAAAAGGATAGAAAAAGATATACCATGTTAACACTTCTCAACCCATAGGCTATATTAGCTGTATTTATTTGAGAAAAAGATTTCAGAGCAGAGACTATATTCAGGTATAAAGAATGTCATTTCATAATGATAAAGGGGTCAGTTCACCATGAGCACACACAATTCTAAATGTTTCTGTACTTAATAGCAGAGCTTCAAAATGCCTAAAGCAAAACTGATAGAACTGCAAGAAGAAATAGACAAATTCATAACTAATGAGAGATTTCAGCACGCCTCTTTCAGTAATTGATAGAATGTGTAGACCACCAGCACACATGTGAAGATTTGAACAACGCTCTAAAGCAGTTTGACCTAACTGGCATACAGATGGGAAAGGAAGAATACAACTGTCTTTATTCACAGGCATCATGAACAACGATATGAAAATATGAAATACTTGGGAATAAATCTGAAAAAAGATGTGTATAGGTCAAACCTATACACTGGAAACTGCTAATCATTGCTGTGAGAAATTAAAGAAGACCTAAGTAAATGGAAATATATGGGGGTGAGGAAATGTTCATTATCTTAATTGTGGTGATAGTTTCACAGATGTATACATTTGTTGAAACTTATTAAATGGTACACTTTAAATATGTGCCATTTATGACATGTCAATTACACATCAACAAAGCTATTTGTAAAAAATCAAATGGAATGTGCTCACATTTGGAAACGAAGGCTGTTTCCTCACACCGGTGATAAGAACAATCTGCAAAACCGTAGAATCCACGAGGCAGAGGGGAGACATTTAGGCTGTTAGACTTGGTTTTCAGAATTACTAACATCCGAGAACAATAGAACCAGTTCTTGCTTTGGCCATGATTAATTCATCCTGTTTCTTTGAAGGCGGCCAACACTTGCAGTGTTGAATTGCCCTAACAGTTTTTGTGTAATAATGAGGTTATGTGAAAATCAGTGTAGCTTCCTGGTGAGGCAAAAGGGCAGGTCCTTGCTGTGTTTAGCTGTGGAAGAACTAGCCCCTGAGCCTGCCTTGAAAAGGTCCCAGAGGACCGTGTGCAATGAAGATGGCTGGGACCACCCTTGGTGAGAAGACGTGAGAAAGACTATTTCCCTTGAGGCTGTGGAAGGGGCTGGAAGCCTCGTCCTGACTGCCCTTTTGCACACAGTGCATATGCCAGATGTTGGATGCTGTGGCCGTCAGTGGCTCTGGAGGTGTGAACTTGAAGTCACAGCTGGAAAACATCACCGGCGTGCTGTTCAAGCTGGTGAGTGCCGCGGCACTAGAAACATCCTGGACTCACCCTTTCTCTTTTATTTGGAGCTGATGGCTTCCCCAGACCAGCTCACCACCTCTACACAGCACAGGTGTCTTTCACATGGTGACCTTAGCTGTACATGCCTCAGGCTTCCCTGGAACAGGCACATGCCTGGATTCTGGGCACAGAGTAGGATCTTTCCCATGAGGTCCATTGGATACATCCTATACATTTCCTGGGGTGACATATTTGTTGCTCTCCCTAAACTTTGGGAAGTGGGCAGAAGGTTCAAGCCTCTCCGTCAGCCTATGGGAAATGCCAGGTCTTCAGTGTTGTGGAGTAGGAAGAGGACCATTGACATTTTGCAAAAGGGTGGTAGCTTCCTTGTATTTCATTTTTTGGCCACTGTCTTTCTCCCTCTGGGGAGAAGAATGTGGATTCCTGGGTTCTATTTTCCTGTTTTCCTTATAGCCACGCACCACACTCGTCATGGCTTCATGCCTCAGTTTCCTCATCTATGCCTAGGGGCACTCGTTTCAGTCCTCCCAGGTCTGATGGCCTTGGTCTCCCTACAGATGAGTGACAAAGTCAACAAGGCACAGCCCCTCTCTGTACAGAACCACACCTTAGCCCTGAGGGCTTTCTACCTGCTGAGTAAGTGAACACCTTCCCCTAGCCCCGGGTGTTTGTGTGTGCCTGCGTGGGCATGTGTGTGTATGTACTCAGGGCCACTTTTTTCTCTCCCTGGACTGCAGGGCAGGGCTAGGTCCCCATGGGGGGCTTCCATCCTTCTAGACAAGATGCAAAGTAATTCATGAGAGCTTTGCCTGAGATTAAATGAATCTGAAAGGGCACAGGCATTGCCCCACCCCCACTCTCTTTATTTCCACCCCCTTAGCCTGAGACTGACTTCCCTCTCCTCTGGCGGGACCCTCAGCTCCGAACACGGTGTGCTGGCCTAGGGCAGGGCATGCTGGGGACAGGGGAGGGCCAAGGTCCAGCGCAGGAAAAGCCACTGGCACCATGCCTGGCACATGGTAAATGTTGGGCAGGGGCTGGTTCTCTTTCTTCCTCCGTCCTTTCTCCATCCGCCTGGCACCAGATGTACCCCGCGCATGGTGATCAGTGCTTTGCTGTGAGCATGATTTTACTCCTGCTCGTTGCCTGCCTCTTACACACACCTGTGATTCTCTTGTCTGCACACCCTGCTGACAGGCAAGTTATACCAGGATCCTCTGTTCCTCCTCCTTCAAGACACGATGAAAGCTGAGGATCCAGCAGCAGTTGTGTCAGCCCTGGAGATCTTCAGGGAGGTTTTCCAAGAAGGTGAGCTGGAATGGGGGTGGTCCTGAAACAGGAGTTGCTGAAACGGGTGTGGCGACGCATGGCACAAATGCAGGAAGGGATCAGTCGGGGACTGGGACGGGCTTCACGGAGGAGATGGCACAAAGGCAGGGAAGGAGGGCATCACCGTGGGCTAGGAAAGGGAGCTCACAGTGAAGAAGAGCACGGGCCAACGTCTGCAGGCCGAGATGCACAGAGGGTGGGAGGACAGATTGACCAGAGAGGGGGTTTGTGTGGGCAATCACTGGAGACTGGCTGGGTCTCCAACGCCGGCTTGATGAAAGGACTGTGTCAAAGCACTTTTCCACTTAGGCTGGTCCACCCCAGTGCGGGTGTGAGGTAGAGGGGTGGCTGAGACACCTTTGGAGATTCCACCTGGCCTTTAAAGACCATGACTGCACCTGGGACTCCTGCCACCTGTCTGTCCTCTTACGTCTCCTGAAGCAGCAGAGGAGGAGGGAGGATGCTGAACAACAGCGTGTCTGTGTTTTCTCTAGTGCCCCAGACAGAGGAACTTAAGAGGGAGTTGATGAATTCTGTTGTCACGGTGATACTGGAGGATCGCAGACCAGTGAGCAGAAGGGCTGCCTGTTTGTGCTGGGAGGGCAATTGCTGTCTGAGACCTCAAGTTCTAGTTCGTGGAGAGGGATGGAAAGGGGAAAGAGGAAGGGAGGGCACCCTGCCCAAGCCAGTTCTGGCCCCAGACCCCCCACCCTTAGGATACATTTGGGTTTTTCAAACTGGGGAAGAGTTGGAGAAGCAGAAGGGCGGTTCCCACCTGCCTCCTTAGGAGCCTGTGCTGTGGGCAGCACTGTGGTGTCCTCGGGGCAGCCATGGAGTTCCAGAGGACACTCGTCAGCCGCCTGGGAACTCACAATTTGCCTAGGCACAGAAATCCCCAAACATCACGTCTAGGGTGGGGTGTGAGAAGCTGTATTTTGAACAAGCTCCACAACCAGGGTTGGAGGCAGCAGAGACTCCCAGCTCCGATGGTGCAGGACACAGTGTTGGGATGGCGAGAACAGGGCGCAGTGGTTTTGAGTGCCATATGCAAGACAATGGCATCATCTCAAAAGACCAGGGCTCAGGTCCCCAGAAGGCTCATGAAAAGACTGGGCTCTTGAGGGCTGGGACGTCAGGACTTGCAGGATTTGTCACTGGCTTGACCTATGAGGCCCATAACATGGGCCTTTCCTGGACTGAGATTCTCCCCGACCCAGATACCTGGGAACATACAGCATGGGCAAGCTCAGTGCTCAGAGTTCTCCAGGAGAATGGTGGGAGCTGACATGGGTCAGAACTTCTAGGCAGCGTCCAGAAGTGGTCAGGTTTGGTGCCTGGTGCTCGCTCATGGCCACGGAGTCCACTTAAGAGTTACAGTGGACTTGGAATTGGGAGGTCGGAGTTCCTTGAAGATCTCCCTGACCTGCCGAGGTCCTCTGTGTCCTCACCTGGAACCCGAGGGTTCAGATGGCCTCCCTGAGGTCCCTTGCTGTCTTGCATGTAACTATCTGTGACCTCGCAGGTGCGCTTGGCCCTCCTGAACTTCCTTGAAATGCTGAGCCATCATGACTACTTGAGCCTTCCCCACGGGAACATCGTCATCAAATACCTCCTCAAACTCAGCGAGTCGGACCCCTCAGTGAGTGGTGCCAGCCCTGAGGGGGCCCGAGGGAGGGAGCCAGGCTCGAGGAGGGCAGAGAGGGAGGGCAGGGTGAGGAGAAGAGGGCAGACGGGAGGCCGGGCTGGCAGGACAGTGAGAAGGAGGCCGGGGGAGGCCTTGACCAGGAGAGTCAGTTGGCTTTGCTTTCAAATTTTAGTTCTTTTGTTCTTCCTACAGAATGAAGAGGATGTCCAAAAGATGTGCTCCAAAATCCTGCAGATGGTACAAACAGCATGGGTCACAGACACCTCTCCATTTCCTCCTCCCCAGCCCACTCCTCTGACCCCCACTTCCTTCTTCTCCCCTTTGTCCTGTCCCTTCCACCCTCCCCACCTCCATCTCTTCTTGCTCCAGGGCCTGGAGCTCCTCTGGGAAGGGGCTCAGGGGAGCATATGACAGTCACTGGGTGGCGAGTCTGGAGGCCTGAGCCTGAGTCCCTCTGCCAGTGTCTGGCTGTGACATCTGGAGCAAATTGCTCTCTGGGCTGACTTTCTCCTTCTGTACGAAGGGGGCTGATGCACCTGCCTGCTCACAGCAGCCTGCAAGTCTTCCTGGAGGCTCCTTGGAGCTGGCGTGCTGTGGAGTGGGCAAGGGAGGGCACAGCCGGGGTCCTCTGCTCCCTGCACGCAGCCTTTCTCCCCAGAGACAAGCCCTGTCTCCTGACCCCTCGCATTTCTTCTGCCTCTGGAATGTTCCCCAGTGAAGGCGATGACAAGTCACATCATTCCAAATTTCAAGAAGCCCCTCTGTCTGATCAAGTCCTTCCTAATGTCTTTTTAATGAAGACCGTGGTGACATTTTACCAATACGGGGCGAGAGAGACAAAGGAAATAGGAATGAATGGGGGAGGGGGGCTGTGTCTACAGGCTTCACAGGCCCCTCCAGGAAAGGCATCCGAGGTCATGGGGCTGGAGGTCACGTGACGGGGCTGATTTGGGGTTCGCACTGAAGCCCTGGCACGTCCCCTGCCAGATACCCTTGCCCAAACTGGTCAGCTTGGTGTGTCATCCCAACAACACTTCGGCCTTCGTGGTCCTGAGCAAGAGCGCCATGGAGGTGGCTCTGAGGGCCCGGGCCCTGGGCAAGGCCCCCTACCTCAGCAGCTTCCACCTCAGGCGTGAGTGCGGGGGAGGGGCTCCTGGGGAGGGTGGCCATGGGGGAGGGAGGAGGAAGATGAAGGGGAGGGAGGAGGAAGATGAAGGGTTGGGCCGAAGCCGGAACCCGTCGGCCCTCAGCATGGATGGAAAGGCGAGGAGAGAGCCCCATACAGGTTCCTCTGGCCTTTGGTCTTCATTTTCAAACCCTGGAGCACACGTGTGGGAGCACTGTGGGTGATCACCACGTCGTGGGCACACAGACCATCCTGGCCCTGGTGCCTCCTCTGCCCCAGCTCTGGCGTCACTCCACGCGCCCACCCCTGACCTCTCATCTCATGGGGTGCAGGATAGGGTGAGGGTGTCCATTCAGCACTGACTTGGCGTTTGTTTCTTTCACAAGCCAGGATGGCAGGGGCTGTGTTTTAGGCTGAGTCCCGGCCCCGGCACTTGGCTTTGCTCATCTGCAGCATGGAGGGTGGGCTGGAGCTGGGGCCCGCGGAGCCAGCACTGACGCTGTCCTTCCTCTGTCCCCTCTCTGACGTAGCCACTGAGTTCATCTCCCCACAGAAACTCCTGACCCA
Organism: Cheirogaleus major; assembly: GCA_963574435.1. Lineage (NCBI taxonomy): Eukaryota > Metazoa > Chordata > Mammalia > Primates > Cheirogaleidae > Cheirogaleus > Cheirogaleus major. The sequence goes on along the minus strand of CAUYPO010138774.1, from coordinate 3,766 downwards.
CCTTGTGGTAAGTGACGCTGGGATGGGCACTATGTCTCCATCCGTCCGTGTATCTGTCTGATCGTTCCACAATAGCCGAGTCCTGCTCTGTTCCAGGCTTTACCCTGGACAGGGAATAAGGAGGCCAGGGACCCTTGAGGCCCTGGGGAGGGGCAGCCCAGGCCAAAGGGCCTGGAGGAAGGCACTGGCCAGGTGGTGGGGCCCCGAGCATGGGGACAGGGGGCAGATGGGGAAGGCCTGGTTGTCTCCTGTGTGGCCTCCTGGTAAGCTTCTCTCTCTGAACTTGGACAAGTCCCCATGCCTTTCCAGACCTCATTTTCTCAGTTTCCCTGTTTGCCCAGCACTGCGATAGACAGCAGGAACATGTGGAGAGAGGAGGTACACACCTGCCCTCGTACCCGCCCTTGAGGTGTTGACAGCGTCAGTGAGGAAGACAACCCTGGGGATGACCTAACCACTCAGTGACACGCGATGAGTGCCCTAACAGAGGAGCCCCGGGGGGAAGGGGGTCTCAGCAGAGCAATGGCTAACCCGGCCTCCAGCAGTCACGGAGGGCGTCACAGAGGAGGCGTGTCTGAGGGCATGGGGGAACATGTTCAGCAGCTAGAAAAGATTGGGAGGGCTGAGCTTGCCTCTAGCATGCTATGGGCTCATTCTAATGTTCCTCCTTCCCTTCCCTTAAATCCTTCTCTCCGCCTCCTGTGTGCTTCTCTCCCCTCTCAGCTGTGTGCCCTGAAGCCCTACAGAGAAAAGGCATTTGGAGTCAGCGCCCTGAGGCTCCTCTATGCCCTGCACCCCATCACCTCCCTGCACCCCGTCATCAACGCGAGCGTGGGCCAGCTGTGGAGCAAGGAGATCCCCGAGCTGGTGCAGCTGCTGAGTGGTGAGGGTTGCTGGGAGGTAGAGGAAAGGAGCCAGGCAGCGGGGTGACTCCAGAAGGGGTGGACTCCCAGGCATAGGGCGGAACTTCCTTGCGGAGAGGAGCACCAGGACCGGCCTCTCTGCCCCTCTGGGTGCCGTCTGGACAGGTGGCCTCCTGGGGCCAAGTTGTGCTCTGAGCACAGGCACAGGCCAGAGGTCTGTGGCTCCAGAGTTCCCAGACCGACACTGCCCCTTCCTGTGGGTGGAGGGCCCGTGGAGGGCCAGGGGAGCAAGTGGGCTTTGGGACCAGACAGACCCAGCTTCCAGTCCTCGCTCGGACACTGGCCAGCTGTGTGTGTTCGACCTTTGGAAAGGCCCTCACCTTGCAGCCTCTGTGCAGTGGGACAGCAGTTCTGTTGTAGGATCGTGGTGAGGGTGGTGAGGGCGTCCCAGGGTGGATTCTTTTCCTGCTGGGGCCCTCTGGTCAGGTGGTCCCCACACTCTCTCCTGTCACAGATCACACAGAGAGGACCCTGGATCAAGACAAGTGGGAGGACAGGCTGCTCCAGGTCAGCCCTCCCTGAGACCCCTCGCTCCCCACCCCCCAGTGTGGCTCTCTCCTCAGGCCCTTAGGGAGGAAAGGCCCCGGGTCCCCAGTGGCTGAGGCCACCATCAAGGGACCTCCCTGACCATAAGAACCTCCCTCTGGGCACCCGTGCCTCCTGGTGCCTGCACCAGAGTATCAGACTCTGCTCTCGGCCTCAACCGCCCTCCACAGCCTCACGGCCTCTTCTTCCACGGAGAGTGAGGGGAAGAGCCCTGGCTGGGTGTCCTCGGGTGAGTGATTTCACCTTTCCAGGCCTCAGCTTCTCCATCTGTAAAATGGGAATGTTAACTCCTATTGCACAGATGCAAATAGGATAATACAGGAGTGGAGCTTGTCAACCGGAAAGGTGGCATTGCCACACAAAGGTGGCATTGCCTTTCTCGTCACTGTGTTCCCATTCTCTGTCCTGGCCACCCCCACTCCGTGTATTTCAGTCTTCCCTATTTCTGGAGCTCTTTCTCCCTCTTTCCAGACAGCATCTCCTGTCTCTTGCTTCTTTCTTACCCCACTTCCCTGTGCAGAAAGTCCTTCCACTGTTCAGTGTGGTCCTCTTCTCCTTTCCTCTTCCTCAGTTTTCCAGTCAGTCACTGGTGGCCATCAATGATGACAGGTGGCTGGAGCAACTCACCGTGGCCATCCTGGAGAGGATAAAGAATAGCGGTGACACGGAGGAGCAGAAGGTGCGTCTGTGCATGTGCTTGCGGGGAAGGGGGCGTTGGGGTGGAGGGTGGTGGTGGAGGCGCCTGGGGGCGCAAGGGCTGTGGACATGCTCTTGAGGACAGGCCCTGGGGGCCAAAGCATACCGGTGCTTGAACCCAGTGAGGAGGCTTTTATACCCACCCCTCCACGCACTGCTAGGAGTGGGCAGTGTGTGGAGCAAGGAAGGTTCCTGCAAGCAGGAGGGTCCCTCCCCTCGGAGGCTGAGGAATTAGAAAAGCAGTCTTCTCCTCCCTGTCGCTTGAGCCCCTGCCCTGTCATACTGTGCCTTGTCCAGAGCCCTGGCGGAGACCAGGAGGGCTAGCGTGGAGGACGGAAGTGGGAAAGTGGGGACTGATAGTCGTAGTCTCTGAAGTGGCCATCCCCCCAGCTGCCCTGGCCTCATTCCAAGCTAAGCCTGACCTTGCCCTCCCGCCACCCCAGGCTTTCCTATACAAATTCTTTGGCTTCACCCTGCGGACCTCCAGGAATTTGAAACTGGTGCAGACGATGCTCTCGGCCGTCCTACACACCTCCCACGAGGAGCTGCAGGAGAGGGAGGTGAGGCAGAGGGCCCCAGCAAAGGGGGGTCGCTTGGAGCTTTAGAGGCAGGATGGCCCGATGGCCAAGAGCTCAGGCCTGGCAAGCCAGACCCTCCGGGTTGGAGTCTCAGCTCTGCCACTTACCAGCCGTGCGCCCTCGCCGGGTGTTACTGAACCTGCATGCGCCTCCGTTTCCTCCTCTGCAAAATGAGGCCATGCTGCCTTCCTCATAGAACGTTTTCTAAAAAGCTTTTTATTTTAGAATGATTTCACACTTATAGAAAAGTTACAAAAAAAACAAACACAAAAACAAGCAATAGCGCAATGAGTTTCTGTAACCCTTCTCCAAAGATTCCCCAAATCTTAACATTTTCCCCTGACTGCATCATCCTTCTCCCTCTCCGCATATATCCATGTTATTATTTTCTTTTATGGCTCATTCCAAGAAGTTGCAGACATGGCAGTCATTGACCTCAAATGTATCAGTGGGTGTTACCTAAAAAGAAAGCTATTCTCTTAGGTAACCTCAACACAGTGATCAACGTCAGGGCACTAGCATTGCTACAGTACTGTTATCCAGCTTAGAGACCTGATTCAAAAATTGCCAACTGTCCAAGCGTGCTTTAGAGCCAAAGAAAAAATGATTTTTCTGGTCCAGGATCTCATTTACAATCCCATAGTGTATTTAGTTGTCATTTCTGTTTAATCGTTCTAAACTTGGAACTATTCCTCTGTCTTTATCTTTCATGATCTTGACATTTATTTCAGACCATTCATGATCAGACCATTTATTTTGTAGAACATCCCTCCTTCTTAGTCTGTGTCCTGTTTCCTCGAGGCAAGATTCTGTGTGTGTATTTTTGGCGGGAATGACACAGAAGATCTGCGTGTCCTAGGACGGTTTGGAGGATGAAAGGTGTACAGGAACTTAAAGCAATGCCTGCTGCAGCCCTGGCTGGGTGCTGGCCATGGGTGGAGCTGTTGGCAATGCCCGCCTGCCTCCCCTCGCCAGGGCCCCCCCAGAGCACCCTCCCTCACCATCACGGCTATCGTCAGCTCC